>JACXGJ010008937.1:0-17039 GCA_016801105.1 Esox niger
CTCAATATGGCCCAGATATCCTGAGTGTCTCGGGGAATGTAAGCCAGTGGTCACTGTAAGCCATTTCTAAACTATACTTATGTGGTTAAGCGTGTTTGTGTGTGTGTGTGTGTGTGTGTGTGTGTGTGTGTGTGTGTGTGTGTGTGTGTGTGTGTGTGTGTGTGTGTGTGTGTGTGTGTGTGTGTGTGTGTGTGTGTGTGTGTGTGTGTGTGTGTGTGTGTGTGTGTGTGTGTGTGTAAGTGCGCGCCTCGCGATGCAAGAATGTTCATAGCTGTATCACACGCCACACATTTGCCCTAATCACATAGACGCACATCAGTAGCTCCCATGACTGAGGTAATCTAATGTTCGCTGGCTGTTTTTTGGCAGCTAAAAATATTTCTCTCATCCAGTTCATGCCTTGCTTACTCAGGGTATCCACTTGGTCAGGAGGGAGAGGACGCTCAGAGGTTCGCCCATTAAATGCCACAGATAACCGAAGAAGGATGCGGCATTAGTCCCAGGGTGGAGAGGGTGGGGCTAGTGGCTGGTGGAAATATGTCAAATGTTTCCTTTCATTTAAACTGGCAAGGTCAGGGATCAACTGACTGGAGGTCAAGAGCCATGGCCTGAAGGACCTTGCTGTCACCTTCAGCTTGTCTGAGGATGTCGGTTCTTGGTCGTTTTTACAAGCGTGTTGAGTCTACTCAGCTGAGGATACATGGGCGTTGACTTCACACACATTTAGAAACAAAGCCTCTTCTGTTGGCGATCGTGGATTTAACTACATTTTCGGGATCACAATCTAAGCCTTCTGAACCAAACAATGTGTCCTACAATTGACTCTTCCAAAGTTTGTTAAAACTAATTGTACATTTTAAGTTGAGACAAGAGTACACCGGTGTGGGAACTTACTGGACTCTGTATACTACAGACACGGTTCTCAGGTGAAACACTGCCAGTATCCATCTGAGGGACGGCTGGCGAGGGCCGGACTGGAACCCCCACTGGGTCGATATGGACACTGTTGTCAAGGCAACTGCCCCAGAGGAAGGGTGGGCCCTGGAGGGTGGGTGGGTGCAGCTGGTGTGTTGGGAGTGAGTCAGCCGAGTGGTAAGAATGTGTGTGTGTGTCTATGTACAGTATATGTAGTATGTGGGAATATACAGTATATGTGAGTGTGTGTGTGTGTGTGTGTGTGTGTCTTTGTGACGGGTTTAAAATGGGTTTTTGCTTGGGAGAGGCAGGAATGTGTTTTCTGTCCTCCTGAATGAGAAGCATTCATAGTCTCAGAACGAAGAAACCCTGATGAGTGCTGGGGCCTTGTGGTCATTTAAAATATAATGGTGTTAGAGGGTTGAGATGGTTATGCTTGTAGCTGTGTGCCAGGAGTGGGTGTGTGACAAACTTACTCAATAGTTCTCACTTTATCTTCAAATAAATATTTGCTACCTCTTTTGTCTGCAATTAACACTGATTCAGTTTTCACGATTCTTTCTGTCCAAAACAAACATACAACAGCCTGCTGTCTGCTCCAAATGATCTCAGCGTCTTCTCTCATGTCCTTCATGCCCCATCAATTTACCCTCTTTCTCACTGCAGTGTTGTTTTTTCCTCCTCGTCATTTTTCTCTCTGTCAGTTTCATCTCGCAGTTGCAGTTTTTCTTCCAGACACTCACTCTGTCATTACAGTCTTCCCCACAGCCTCCATCTCCATCAAACACATGTGCAAGTTAAGCTTTATGTTGAGCTAAGCTTTCGTAAAAAGAAACAGATACTTCCATGTGTGAGAACCTTTTATCTAAATCAATCCTCTAAATTCCCTTAAAGACATCTGCTATTCTCTGTCAGTTGTGTGGAGTGACCGCATATTGCTCTTGGCTGTCTGGCTTATCAGATTTTTCTCAGGTACAGCCTCTATCATAGTTTTCATAGTCTCACTGTGATCTCATTCTTGGTCTTGAGATAGATCGGACTCGAAGAATTTTGATCTGATAATACTCCTTGATTAATGAAAAGACGTGCAAGTGATACATATGATGGGAAAAGGTTTGTGTGTCGTTGTATTTGTTTATGTCTGCAGTTGGGCTGATCCTCATTAAAAGTTAAGGTCACAAACTATAACCCCATTTCCAAAAATGTTGGGATGCTGCATAAAATGCAAATAAAACAGAATGCAATTATATGCAAATAATTTCAACCGTATATTCAATAGAAAAGAGTACAAGACAACATATCAAATGTTGAAACTGAGATTATTTTGGTTTTTGGAAACATACATGCCCATTTTGAATTTGATGCCAGCAAAATGTTTAAAAAAAGTTAGGACAGGGGGATATGTTTACCACTTTGTTGCATCTTCATTGCCTCTTCATTTAACAATGCTCTGTAAGTATTTGGGAACTGAGGAGATCAATTGCTTTACATTCTCTAGAAAGTTAAATGTTTTCCCATTTTTGCTAGCTAGGATTTCAGCTTCTCAACCGTTTGGGCTGCACTTTATCATATTTTCTATTTCATAATGCGCCAAATGGGTGACATCAATGGGTGACAGTTCTGGACTGTAGGAAGGCCAGTTTAGCACCTGGACTCTTTTACAACAGAGCCATGCTGTTGTGATACATGCATAATGTGGTTTGGCATTGTCTTGCTGAAATTAACAATGCCTTCCCTGAAAAAGACATTGTCTGGATAGCAGCATATGTTGCTCCAAAAACTGTACATATTGTTCAGCATTAATGGCGTGTTCACAGGTGTGCAAGTCACCCATGCCATGTGCACTAATGCACACACATTCCATTATGGATGCTGGTTTTTGAACTGTGTAGGATGGGGGGAGTATGAACAGTATGGTAAAGGCATTGAATATTATAGATACATATGAGTGTAATATTCTTATGGATGGTATATGCAAATAAATATTCTAAAGCCCATTAAAAGTACATGAAAGAGCATCTGGAATGTTCGTGTGTGATCAGTATAATCATGGATCAGTGTTGCTGGTTGAGGATCCTTATGGCTTGAGGGAAAGAATGGTTTTCCCTCAGGCCATAAGCCAGATGGTCCCTTCTCTTTAGTCCAGAGGACACGGCGTACATGATTCCTCAAAATAATTTCACATTTTAATTTGTCAGACCACAGGACAATTTCACCTCGTGCCCTCTTAAGTGAGCTTGAGCCAAGAGAATGAAATGGTGTTTTGGGATCTTGTTTATACTATATACGGTTACTTCTTTGCAGTTTTAATCAGCATTTTTGGAAACAGCAACAAACTGTGTTCACAGACAAGTGTTTCTGAGCCTGTGCAATGATTTCCACTACAGAATTGTCTGTTTTCAATGCAGTGCCACCTGAGGGACTGATGATCACAGCCATCCAGTATTGGTTTTAGGCCTTGTCCCTTGTGGGCAGAGATTTCTCCGGTTTCTCTGAATCTTATTATATTATGTTCCATAGATGATTAGATCCCCAAACTATTTGCAGTTTTACGTTGAGAAACATTATGCTTACATTTTCCCACAATCTTCCCACACAGTCTTTCAGCGTGGTGAACCCCTCATGTTTTTGATCTTTCTACATTTCAGTTTACAAGATTTTATAATAATTTGATTGACTGTCATTGAGCTATAAACATAGTATAACTTTAATATTGTTGTCTCTACTCTCATGTCCTGCAACTTTATTGTGTCAATTTTAGGACAGCTTCAGTACACCATGTCTCACTACTTTATGGTTTTCATTTTAAAGCCCTAGTATCTCATGTTGTTCCGTTATAAGGTATCCATATTAGGACAGCTTTTGTGCCTCATGTATTTTGGTTGTATGGTTTCCATTTAGGACAGTGTAAGAACCTGTTGTCTCTCCGCTTAATGGTGTACATAGTAAAACATCCTAAGTGTGTAGATTCTGGTTCTGGTATTAATCTCTCTGCGTTTCTTTCTCTCTTTCAGAGCTGGTCCAGAATGGCCGTCTCCTATCTCTGTCTCTGGCGGCAGGGGACATGCACTCTCTGCTGCCAGATGAAGATGGCCGCCGGCTCTATGTGGCCATGAAAGACAACCTGCTGTCCACCAGCCTGGATGACATCACGCAGAACCCCAGCAAGGTCAGCCTGCCTGGCTCCCTGTAGGGGGTTAACACGTGTGCATACGCTCATTGCACACGCACTCATTTATATTGAAGTTAATCAGGCTCTTGAACTAGACCACAGTAGTGAGTGCTTTCAGTTTCTTATTTATTGGACCCCGGCGGGGTGATTGAACACAGAGCTCTACTCTACACCACTGTTTGTTGATACAGATACTCGCCTCACTACAAACCTTTAACAAATTAAAAGTCTAGTGAGAATCAATGTTGGAGGATGAATGATTCCCTGTGGGTTGTCCAGCGTGCGTTGCTAACGTAATAAAAGAGGTCTGATAATATCAAGAATTCATAGGAGGAAGCCATGTCCAGCTGTCCAGGTTCCCATCATCCCCTTGTTTCTCTGCTTCAGACAAATACTCATTTTATTACACAGAGATCCACGTTCACAATCTATCACTGTCTCTCTATCTGTTTTTCATTTTCCATTTGCTTGCTCAGTTGAATACACATAGATGCACATTTACACAGGAAGGTTGCCGTACTCTCTTCCCCAAACAGGAATAGTTCCATGTGTATAAGTGAGGGTTTCCGTCTAATGTCCACCGGTTCCCATATTTGCCTGGCTGGAGGATGACTGGAGTGCCGTGCTATGTCTTATAACGCTGTCCTCTGATCAGCCAGGCCCTGGAGCATTCCTGCTACATGAGTCCCTCCCCACCTCCCCACATCACACACACACCACACACACATCACACACACACCACACACACATCACACACACCACACTAACTGTGTGCTTAATCTTTTGCTTTTACTGTCTCTTAATTCTTGCCCACCAGCAGCCATGTGTCTCTCCTTTTCCTGCCCCCCCATATGTTTATCCTCCACATTTAAACCACCAGCTCTCTTTGTATTTGAGTTGACTGTTGCTCAAGTTTTCGAGCAGAGAAATGTATTTTAACACCGATTTATAAAACCTTTATTAAGAATTTATTTTTGTCCAAGATGGGTGATTAATATAAGCTCTTGCACAAGCCCATTCTTTTCCATCCTGTGGTATTCAGTGATAAGAAAATGTCTTTATCACCTGATCTCTGCCATGACTTCTGAAGACGTAGTCGTAGCCATGCTGTGGAGAGTTAGTCATCATGGTACAATGATGGCTGCTCTCCTGTCTCTTCTCTGTTCAGCTCTACTGGCCAGCAAGTCCGGACCGCATCCAGGAGTGTCTGATGGCTGGAAAGGACCCGGAGGTGAGTGATAAACAGAATAGACACACACACACACACACACACACACACACACACACACACTCAGTGTGCTTAACGTCTGTTCTCCCTACAGTCTGAGTGTGCTAATTTCCTGCGGGTCCTACAACCCTACAACCAGACCCACCTATATGTGTGTGGGACTGGAGCTTTCAACCCTCGCTGTGCCTTCATCCCCACCAGTGTCTTCCTGAAGGTGAAACACACACACACGCACTGCCTCCTTCCATACCCCCTCAAAGCCTGTAAAGCCTTGTGTACACGGGATTGGCCAACATGGCTCCCCCCGTGGATGTGTTGAGAAATAGGGCTCCGATGCGTCCCTCTACATCAGGCCCTATGGTGAGCCATTATGCTCGGGCTTGTGTGTGGCCGCCTGCCCCCATGTCTGCTACCTGTCCCCATGTCTGCTGTACCGTCTGCCCTGATACCTGCCTATCATATCTGTCTCTGTGTTTTACCACCGTGTCACAACAACTCTTAGCTAAACTCCCTTCCTCTTTCTCCCTGTCTTTCTTATTTCACTTTCTCACACTCTCTCCCCCCGCTGTGGTCCCCTGTGCCTGGTCTCTGTGTTTCTGACAGAGGGGGCTAAACCCATGAAAGAGCCTCAGTCTACTGAGTGGAGACACGAGGAGACGCGGTGCTTTGAGCGGCCTGTGGGGCAGTGGTGCATTGCATTTCACACATTTTTCATCCAAATATTTACTGAGATTATTGCGTCAGTAAAGTCTGGGAGAGTTTCAGAGGTGTTCCGCATGTGTCAGTATAGTATGTGTGCATGCTTGCGTGGATGTGTGTGTGTGTGTGTGTGTGTGTGTGTGTGTGTGCCACTCAGGGCCCCTCAGGGCCTCTTCACAGGGAGGTTAGGCTTAAGTAGCATGATTAGGGTTAGGTATTAGGGTTTGGTAAAAGATGAAAAAGAATAAACAAATTATCCAAATAAATGTAAAAAACGTGTCTACATTGATATGTAATAACTGCCCCAAGTCACGGTCAGTGACATAACCACCCAACTACTATCCCTTTGTCTACAACGCCATAGCGAACTGCCAAACTATAAAAAAATAATACATCCTGCCATTGCAATCAGTTTCTGGTTTTCAAGTGTATAATTTTAACCCACCTGGACAGATGTATAATATTCAAGTGTTGTCAATACTCTCCTCTGGAAATGGCACCCATTACATCAAATGGGATTGTTCCAGGCTACAGCAAGTATTGTAAAGGTCCTAATGTTCCTGAGGACAGGTTCGCAAACTTCTAAATGACCACCATTTTCTGATTGGCCATTATCTTCTGATTGAGCATTATCTTCTGATCGACCATCATCTGCTGAAACCAGACTTGTGTGTATGTATATATCATGTAAAATGTAGTTGATGTTTGTTTCCTTGGCAGTCCGAGCGCCACACTTTGTCATTTGGACAGACTGAATGTGGGAAGGGAAAGTGTCCGTACGACCCACACCAGAAAACTGCTACAGCCATTATTGGTAAGAAGACACAGTATGACTGTGAGCAAAATGTGTCGCGTGTGAGTGAGTTCACCCTGATAGCGGCTTGCTGTGCTTGTAGGTGTACATAAGGATAAGTGTTTTTCCACGGTGAGGCCTGTAGTTGAGGCTATGTTTGTCTGAATGCATGTCCAGATGGGGAGCTGTATGCTGGGATCTCATCTGACTTCATGAGTAGAGACTCTGCCTTCTTCCGCAGCCTGGGCAGTCACCATGTGGTCCGTACGGAGCAGTACGACTCCACATGGCTACAGGGTAAGTGGGACCCTAAAGTATTCTGCAAACATCCCATGATACAGATTGCCCATTCAATCTTTCATTTGTAACTCTCTCTGTGTCTCTCTCTACTTCTCCTGTTTAAATGACCAGATCTTCTATCTCCTCTCTATCGGTCAGATGCCCAGTTTGTGAAGGTGGCCTCGATGGCGGAGACGGATAACCCAGAAGATGATAAGGTGTATGTATTTTTCACTGAGCGCGCTCAGGAGGCAGACGGGGCTGCTGGGAAGGTGATCTACTCCCGGGTGGCACGTGTGTGCAAGGTAAGATCTTTACGTGCCAGTAGGTACGGGTAGCGACGTGCATGCATCTCTCTCTGTGTGTGTGTGTGTGTGTGTGTGTGTGTTTGTTGATGCAAAACAGGTCCACTTGTTTGTTTATTGACTTGCCTAGTGTGTGTCTATCTTCTTACTATCATGTGGTTGGTGACAGCGGTTCTAATCTGTCTGTACAGAATGACATCGGGGGCCAGCGCAGTCTGGTGAACAAGTGGAGTACCTTCCAGAAGGCACGTATGGTCTGCAGTGTCCCTGGACCAGATGGGATACAGACACACTTTGACCAGCTACGTGAGTATCAATGATCTACTCCACCTCACATATCCATATATTGATCAAGTCAAACCCAGACACCTGCCATAAAGTAAAACAGACATCATAATATCTTAACAAGGCGAGTGGATATTGTACAGACTGAAGCTGCTATATATAAGTGATGGTTGACCAACAGAAGGCCAAATGTTTGAGCAGGCAGCCAGCTCAGCTCCACTCCTCCCTGGCTTGTGGTATTCCATTCTGTTACCACGGTGACCAGAAGCGTTGGCCCTTCATCCTACTCTGCCTCTGTAGTCCTTCAGCCCTGGTCGCCCTGGCAACTGTTTAAAGTCTCCATTTCGAGGATTTAAGGGTCTGGCACTGTTCGTGTTGGTGATCTTCCATTTTTGATGTGTGCAATGCGGTGTGTGTGTGTGTCTGTGTGTGTGTGTGTGTCTGTGTGTGTGTGTGTCTGTGTGTGTGTGTGTGTGTGCGCACCTATGTGAATACGTGTGTGTGTCTGAGTATGCATACATGCGTGTCTACATTGGCGTATGCACTCTTGCCTCAGTAGTTATATGGGCAGTGCAGTATCAGTTCAAGATGTGATCAGTGAGTGGCCTCGCTGAGACAGAGACAGGAGCGGTGTCTTATCAAATCTCTCTCTGTACACACAACTAGCAAGCAGCATAAACAACCGCGCCACTACGTCTTCCTACTCACTGAGGTCAACGTGAACCAAACACACACACCACACACAAACACACACGCACTTTCCAGTCCAACCCAGCCGGTCTCACCCAGAACAGTAGGAAGAGGAACATAAACATCCCCACACAACTGCCCCAGGTCATGTCGCAACTCAAAAGATACCATCAGCACAAGACTGCTGGCAGTGTTGTATTTACGCCACGCTCTGTTGGCCAGAAACTCTACGAATACCATGAGATCCCAATGCAGGTCCCGCATTCAGAAGAGCTGACACAATCTGAGTCAGACTGACCACCATCAGGCTGTTATCGATGCCGGAACTTCAACAAGAATATTTGGACTAAACTTCTCAGTTTTGACAAGAGCCTCTATCGTAGCAGGTCATCGCTGTTTGTTCAGCTGAAAGGAATCGTTTAGCTTTCTGAGTACACACCCATTGAACCCTACTGGATAATTAGCATTTTTCCTTCTTCTAAATCAAATAGAGTGTTACCAACTTTATTCTGGGATTAAACGGTTAGGTCCAATCATAATATAGAGGAATTTCAATGTATTTGACTTGGATAGTTTCATGTAATGTGTACATATTGATCTGTGAAATGTGTTTTGGGTGTTGTGAACATTGTCATGGGTGTATCTGGTTAGATTTCCCTGTTCAGTTACTCTGATGTCATTCAGGACAGTGATTCCAGGGGACATATTGTGTTAATGACTGACCACTCTGGTCCCGATGCAGAGGAGATTTATGGTCCTGGAGGATTTTGTAGTTATTTGTGTATGTTTTCAGATTCATGGAAAGTCCAGAGCTAACAATTCTATTAGTGTCAGTTACTTTACATAATAAGACATTCCTCCATATCCCCATTTTGAAAATGGCCATATTTGGACTAAAGTGATTAGGGTAAAAGTAATATATCTTAGGGTTATGCAGGGTTACTAGTTAGGGTTAGGCATTGGACTATCTTCAATTTAGGCATAAGTGTTAGGTTATTGAGGTTAGGGTTATGTTAATGTTAGGGTTAGAGTAAAGATGAATAAAAATTGTGGCCATCAAATTTGGTATCCCCAATGCGTGTGTGTGTGTGTGTGTGTGTATGCGTGTGTATGCGTGTGTGTGTGTGTGTGTGTGTGTGTGAGAGACAGTGCCCACATCTGATACCCTAGCTGGGATGTGGGAAGGGGTGGTGAGGACTAAGGGGCAGTCGAGAAGCGTGGTATCTGGTATAAGGCCAAGCAGGATGGGGGTTGGAAGGGTGCGGGCCAGACAAGGATATCTCCCCCCGTTAGACACATCTCATTGTTTGAAGTCACTGACACAAGTGGAGTCGTCAGGACTCAAAAGCAGACAAAAAAGAGAGATGGACACAGTGAGAGAGAGTAATGAATATGTGTTGGATAAGGGAGAAAAAGTGAATTAATGCATTTTAGGTGATGTTAGGGAGAGAGAGATGGAGAGGAAGGTATAGAGAGAGTGTGGTTGAGAGAGATGTGGAGAGGGAGAGAGAGGTAGAGAGAGGGGGAGAGAGAGAAGGAAAGAAATGTGTCGAGCGAGGGGGAGGGAGTGTAGTCTGTCCTTAGCCTAGTCTACCCAGACTCCTCTGTTGTGTTGTGCCCCGGGCTATGCGGCAACTTGTGGGTGCCTGCTGCAGTGTGTGTGCCTGCCTCTGCCACGTTCTCTACATGAAACAGTCTCCGCGTGGGTGTTCATCGCTGTATGTGTGTGTGTGTTTGGGGAGGGGGAGATTAGATTAGATTCCGGCGAGATCCCATCAAGCCACCTGAAGCAGCAGAAATGAGAGGAATGTGAGAACTCCGATAGGCTTCGCTGTATCACCAAAGCGCAGCTCAGAGTCCACGTATCACGTACGCGTGGACTACGTTGCGTTCCTGTTCACATGTGCGCGTACGAACGCATGTACCGTGGTTGTGTTCATATGCCTTCATACAAACTTTATGTAGAGACTACGTGTGACGTCCACGTCTGGGTGCGTGTCTGTGGTGGGTGTGTCGTGAGGAGAGGTGGGGGGTGGGAGGCCATAGGGGAGGTCTGGCTGCGTGACACAGGAAGAGGGTCGCTGTAGGACGATTGGTCATGGAGGATCAGCTTCACCACAGCTCTCACACTAAGACGGGGTCTTAATGCCTTGGATTCATTAAGCTGGCCCACTCAGCCGTGCCAACACATCATACAGCATTAGTTTCACATGCACAC
This sequence comes from Esox niger, assembly GCA_016801105.1. Lineage (NCBI taxonomy): Eukaryota > Metazoa > Chordata > Actinopteri > Esociformes > Esocidae > Esox > Esox niger. Next base: position 10,585 of record JACXGJ010008937.1, read on the forward strand.
ACACTCACACACTTGCACTAGAGTATTCGCAGGCATGCACTAGAGTATTCACAGGCATGCACTAGAGTATTGGCAGGCATGCACTGGAGTATTCGCAGGCATGCACTAGAGTATTCGCAGGCATGCACTAGCACGCAGATTACTAACATGAAAACAAGTTTACCACAACCTTGTAATTCAAAGGATCCCTATAAACAGTTGAATCCAGAATCTCCTACCTAATGTCACACTGTTTTCCTTCCAGAGGACATATTTATCCTCCACGATGGGAAGGACAAGAAGAACCCTCTGATCTACGGCCTCTTCACCACGTCCAGGTGAGCTTTCCTCCGGCCAACAAGATCTCACAGTTTCACATTGAAATATAACACAACAGACAAACGTCGATTGATGTGACCTACTATGAGGCTGTTTCATTCCGTTTGTTCCAGGTTAGTTTAAAAACTGAAACGACTTAACAGTAAACTACTCATTCATTCTGACTAGTGAAAATTGCTGTGCAAGTATGTGAACAAAAATACTTTTTTATTCTGTTTCCCATGACTGATATTATAATATTGTACATTTTATGTTATATAGGTGGTAGATTTAATGCTAATATAAAGGGCCACATATTAACAGATACACCTGACATTGGGATACGGGGGAAAGGTGTGTCAAGAAAGATCAGCAATTCCAATTTCCCAGTATGACACATAAACGAGATCTAATGGCTACATAGAAGTGTTAGAGATGTCTGGTGTTTCTGGTGTTTCCCAGGGCTGACAGTGGGATTCACTGAAGCAGATGCATTAGACAGTGAACAGTTTATTTTTCAAAGAAATTTCATTTTTATTTCTGTTGAACAGTGTGTTGATGTTTGTCATTATGACAGTCTGTTGTCTGGGTAGTTGACCAGTGGCTTTTGCAATGCTGCTGTGGATTAGAAGAGAGAGAGCAAGGGTGTGTGTGAGAACAGGTTTTACTACATAAATGGAGACAAGAATGTCCCCAAACTGTGGTTCCACAAGGAAAATGTGATTAATGTGGATATATTCACTCTCCATTTTGGAAATAGTTTCTATTTGGGCTTAGGGTTGGAATCAGGGTCAGGCTAGCAGTAAGAGTTAGTGGTTAGGGTTAGGTTAGGGTTAAGATTAGGTTTTTGTGGTTGAGAATAAGGATATGGTTAGGATCCAGAATGGAAATACAATTTGATATTACCATGTGTAAAGCTAAGATGTGCTACATGTGTTTGTTTTTCCTAAATTATGGGATGGTGAGATGGGAGAGGCTATGATGTGCGTTCTGTCTATCTGGGGTTCAAACTATCCCAACAGTGACATCTCAGAGTCAGACATAGATGCTAAGTCAGTTCCAACCAGTTCATAAGAAAGCCTGCCATTCTGTATATAACTCTACCATACAGCTATAATCCTCAACATGTTTTTCATTAGAAAGTTCAAAGCATTTACGTCTTTCTGTGTTTTTTGTTTGTTTGTGTGTGGGTGAAAGCGTGATGGACAGACAGACAGGCTGATTCACAGACAGGCAGGCAGGCAGAGTTGAAAAGAGTGAATCCGTGCTTTGTCTGCAGTGACATACTCTCTGCGTTCTGGCAGGGTGGAGGTTCAGTCCGGTTCTGGGTGTTGCCCAGTAAACCAGACTCTGGCAGCTCCTGGGCCACGGATTGAGGGACAGGGAGGTCTCTGGGGTTGGACATATTCCATGTGGGGTTTCACTTATAATATAAGAATGTAGACATTTGCAGTCATGGAAAATGTGACACACTGAAAAATAACAGTGCACGCTACTATGATTGATGGTGGTACTAGAGAAGCCCTATGCTGACGACAGATCGATCTGCATCCAGGGTTGGGACACACAATCCTTGACACACACCCCATCAATATATATGGATGGCACACAGACAACAGACACTACTGTGTCTGTAGTCACGGCTGATTACAGATGGCGGGTGGTTGATTGTGTTTGACAGTTGATTGACATGCAATAATGACTCTCCCAACTTCCCCACAGTGACGTCCTGAATGGTTCAGCTGTGTGTGTGTACCGCATGCAGGATGTGGTCAGGGTCTTCAAAGGAAACTTCTACCACAAAGAGGGACCAGAGTACAAGTGGGCTGAGTTCACAGGGAAGGTCCCATACCCAAGACCTGGCACAGTAAGTGGTTTTCTAATGAGCTGTCCTTGGCTGTCTGTCCTTCTGTACTCACCACATTCTGATTCATCACGAAGTACCTTATGTACAGAGGACCAATTAAAAGGTTTTTGGGAGGAATACAAGCACTGTTTCACCCAACGTAACAACAACCAGTACTGATTACTGAAAGTTTTTTCTTTCTCAACACAACTCCAACCCAGTTATGCCCACACTTTCTATGTTTATTACTGCTTGATGCCAATGTAGCTGTTTCTCTCCCCTCTCTCTATCTCTTTCTCAATCCCAAATCTCCCTTCTCTTTCTTACGGTCTCTGTTTCTACATTTCTCTCTCTATTTTTTTGTTTCTCCCCTTTCTCCCTCTTTCCCTCGATCTCTGTTCCGTTTCTCCTTTTTGTCTCTCCCTCCAGTGTCCCAGCAGTACGTACGGTAGTTACCGCTCCACCAGGGAGTATCCCGATGACGTTATCTTCTTCAGCCGTACCCACCCTCTGATGCAGGAGGCGGTGATCCCCCTGGGAGGGCGCCCCCTGTTGGTCAGGGTGGGGGTGCACTACAAGTTTAGCCGGTTGCTGGTGGACCGTGTGGAGGCAGTAGATGGCCAGTACAATGTCCTGTTCATTGGCACAGGTGTGTGTGTTTTCTGAGTGAGTTTGCCTGAGGTGTTACATTTGCACAATATTTGGGTGGAGTACAAAAATTGTCTCCTGTGTTGCAGATTCAGGCCTGGTGCTGAAGTCCATTCACCTCCCTAAAGAACATGGTGTCACCCAGGAAGTCACCCTGGAGCAGCTACAGGTTTTCCAGGTGACACATTTTATCCTTCCTTTGTCAGACCTTTAGTTTTTGTAGTTCTGTATTCTTTATCTTTGACAGATCTGTAGTATTTTTATCTTTTATATGTGGTTTTATTTCTTTAATCTTTGACATAGTTTCTTCCGTCATCTGATTTACTCTAATATATTTTCCCCTCTCCCCCTACAGAACAAGTCACCTGTGACTACAATGACACTTTCCAAGAGAAAGGTAGGATCAACACTAATACACAAATATCACCCCCCCTTTACCCCCTACACTCCAACCCAACACATTCACTCACAGTGTCATCGCCCAATCTCATATCTCCAAGGAGAGCTTCATTACCAGTTGCTATGGTAACAGTAAGTAATGAGGCAGGGCTCGCCGCGGTAACGTGCTCTGCAGCAGTCAGCCTCTGTCTTACATGAATGTTGAACGTGTGAATCTGCTAAACCATACATTCCTGAAATAACTGATGCTCGTAGCTGCTGCTCCAGCCATGTTGGAATGATCTGAGTGGCTTTATTCACTGTTTTCTTTGTGTTTCTGTTATTGTGTGTGTGTGTGTGTGTGTGTGTGTGTGTGTGTGTGTGTGTGTCTGTGTGTGTGTGTGCATGTGCTTGTGTGTGTCTACAGCAGTGGCTGTTTGTGGGTTCCGCAGAGGGCGTAGCCCAGTTGGGTCTGTTCCAATGTGAGCTTTACGGCCAGGCCTGTACTGAGTGCTGCCTAGCTAGGGATCCATACTGCACCTGGGATGGGCACGCCTGCAGCCCCTTTGTGCCTATTGCACGCAGGTGGGCCACTCTACAAACACATACACACTCAGATGTACAGATCGACACACAGTGTGCATACATTCTACTGTGTCATTCATGTATAAACTAAACTTTGAAATTTATGTTGTTACACGTTGTCTGTGACACTACAGCTTACACTCATAACCGGTTCTCTTCCATATATATATATATATATATATATATATATATATATAGTCCCCTCCAAAAGTATTGGAACGCCAAGGCAAATTCCTTTGTTTTTGTTGGTCACTGAAGACATTTGGGTTCAAGATCAAAGATGAGTATGAGACAGGAGTTCAGAATTTCAGCTTTAATTTCCTAGTATTCACAACTCGATGTGTTAAACAACTTAGGACATATCGTTTGTATTAGACCACAGACTTTTTAGGTGAGCAAAAGTAAAGGAACAAAAAATCTTAAAGCAAATAACATTTAATATTTGGTGGCATAATCCTTGCTTGCAATAACTGCCTCAAGCCTGCGACCCATCAACATCACCAAACTGTTGCATTCTTCATTTGTGATGCTGACCAGGCTTTTACCGCAGCTTCTTTCAGTTCTTGTTTGTTTCTCTCTTCAGTCTCCTCTTAAGGAGGTGAAATGCATGCTCTATGGGGTAAGGTCAGGTGATTGACTTGTCCAGCCTAAAAGCATTAACTTTTTTCCCCTGATGAAGTCCTTTGTTTTGTTGGCAGTGTGCTTTGGGTCAGTGTCCTGCTGCATGATAAACTTCTTCCCGGTTAGTTTCAATGCATTTTTTCGTAAATTGGCAGATAAAATGTTTCTGTACACTTCTGAAGTCATTCTTCATCAGTTACATCATCAATAAATATTAATGAGCCTGTTCCAGAAGGAGCCATGCACGCCCAAGCCATGACATTACCTCCACCATGCTTCACAGATGAGCTTGTATGCTTCGGATCATAAGCAGTTCCTTTCTTTCTCCACACTTTCACCTTTCCATCACTTTGGTAGAGATTCATCTTGGTCTCATCAGTCCATAAGTTTGTGTTCCAGAACATTTGCGGCTCATCTCTGTACTTTGCTAATTTCAATTGGGCAATACGATTCTTACTGCTGATGAGTGGTTCGCATCTTGTGGTGTGGCCTCTATATTTCTGCTCTCTGAGTCTTTATCGAACAGTGCATGGTGATACCTTTACCCCTGCACTGTGGAAGTCAATGGGGATGTCACTTACTGATGTTTTGGGGGTTTTCACAGCTCTCACAATATTTCTTTTATCGACTACTGTTGTTTTCCTTGGCAGACATGTTTGATGTCTGTTGCTCAGTACACAAGTAGTTTCTTTCTTTTTCAGGACATTCCAAATTGTTGTGCTTGCTATGCCCCATGTTTGTCCAATGGCTCTGGTCGATTTTCCTTCTTTTCTCAGCTTGAGTTTCAAAAAAGGGTGGTTTGTCCTGAGTTGTTTAACACATCTAGATGTGAATACCAGGAAGTGATAGTTGAAATTCTGAACTCTTGTCTCATACTCATCTTTTGATCTAAAACCCAAATGTCTTCAGTGACCAACAAAAACAAAGGAATTTGTCTTTCCTTTCCAATACTTTTGGAGGGGACTGTATACACTACTGTTCAAAGGTTTGAAATGATAAATAAATTCATTAAAATAACATCAAATTGATCAGAAATACAGTGTAGATATTATTAATGTTGTAAATGACTATTGCAGCTGGAAACAGTTGATTTTCAAATCAAATATCTACATAGGTGTAGAGGTTCTGAAGCTCATGAGTCTATTCATGTTCTGTGAAATGAAGGCTATAAAATTGAGAAATTTACAAGAAATTTCCATGCAAGAAATTTACAAGAAACTGAAGATCTACAATAGTCATTTCCATCAGTACTGTATTTCTGATCAATTTTAAGCTTTTTTACTCTACAGTATTCATTTCCATCATTAACAATGTCTACACTGTGTTTCTGATCAATTTGATGCTTTTTTACTACACAACAAATTGCTTTTCACAAAAAAGTAGGATATTTCAAGGTGACCCCAACTTTTGAACCGAATATATGAATGTTTGTCTGACCTACTCATTTACATATAGTACATGCCTTTATTGTTTCATTTAATATTGTCTGTTTTGTTTTCCTCTCTAAAGGAGGAATGCTCGTCAGGTTGGCGATGAAGCGGACCCCCTAACCCAGTGTGTCAGACAAGGAGGTGAGGAGGAGAGACATATTGGACACTTGCATGGTCATTCTGACAGCAGATCTTGTGACTCGTTTCTCTCTCTGTACAGCCGCTCTGCAGGTGGAAGCAGAGCAGAGGACAATGATAGTCGCCGAGGGTAACGGCACCTACATGGAATGCCTGCCCAAATCCAGACACGCAGCTGTCACCTGGTACAAACAAGCAGGAGAGAACAGCGCTGAGCTGCATCAGGTACAGCGACACACACACTCTAATCCCGTCCACGGGATACAGAACACAGCAAATAAGCCTTGGACGGCAAGCAAATGCCTTCTGTGGGAGTGACCCAAGAATTCTTTGGCCGTGACGGGAATGGCCATACGTTTTTTGACATCCTTTAATTTTAGCTAATTACATGAATCCGAGGCATGATTCCAAATGTAGCCAAAACGTAAGTACAAGGGAGGGGTAGGGGGAAGTTGTGGGGGGAAATGATTGGTTGGTAGATTAAGCTGAATTAGCCAATGCCCTTGCAGCAG
>JACXGJ010008938.1:0-25616 GCA_016801105.1 Esox niger
TGCACATATATTCAAAATGTCATTTTCTTTCCATTGATTCAAACTCATAGCAACTTAAGCGCTAATATTTCAGTCACATCACGGTGGCAAACCGCTACTTATACCTTATACTTAGGAGTGCTAACCATTGCCCCTAATGGTCAGTTTTCCCATCATCTTTAGATATAATACTCATCACACACACACACACACACACACACACACACAACACTAGCACTTTGTCCACCTTGGCCTCCAACTACCCTTGGTCTGAACCTAATTTAGTCAAAAGTGTAAGAAATAAATCACCACTAGAGACCATTTAGAAAACCATTTGACTTAGCACTGATTGAAGCCCTTCACTGCATATAAAACCCATATTTCATCATGTCTGCCTGCTGCTCAAGAGAAACAACTACGAACATAGATGCATCTTGATGATAACTGGGATCTAGAAAGAAAACAATTAATCCATGGTGATCTGCAGGTGAATTCTGATTGAGAGAGAAATGTACCGTTCCAGATTTAGAAGAAAAAGGCTGTTCGCTTCTTAACTCATTACACAGGACACCAGATTGCCTCATGACAGAAGGAGGGGGTGGAGTAAGACCGAGCACACTTCTGTGACAAAAACAAAACCATTTTCATGGACCCCAATAACACAACCCTCTTCTGTTACAACAAGGAAAATTGGTTCCTGCACTCACGGATGTATCGTGGAAACAAACTGACCTAATTTGAACTGTCATATATACAAAGTCCCCAAATGAAGATTAAAGATGAAAAGGAACATGCTTAATTATGCAAATTACACTTTGAACGATTGATTGATTGCGTGACAAATCAAAATTAAAGATGCAAGTAAGATGACAATGACTTTTCTGGAAGAGCTATGGATGACTGAGTCAGAATGGTTGATGAAGAAGATTGGATAGAGCTGAAATCTTTGGATTGTTTTCTTGGGTGCACAAAACAGCTTATCTGTCAGCAATTGGTTACTGGACAGATGTTGACCCTTCACCTCAATGGAGAATATAAGTCTTTTTGCAACTCTGGACACTGATCAGTCTTCCATAAAGCTATATTAGTTGCTCAGGCAACAACAAGGTTGATCATTTATTACAGAAAACAGCACTGCATATGCTGAACAGGACACCAGCACAGGAGGCATGATACAATTAATAGAGATGAAATAATGCTGTTCAGAGAATTTGGTCAATGGAGCAACTTTCTAGAACAAAACTGTCTCACAGTAACTTGGTTTGTTTTGGAGTGATGCCGATCATTATCCATCTTGGAATATATTTATATAGCAGTTATATCTGAGAGATATAATAAATACACATTTAATAAGGAGAGATTAGACCGATCCTAGACAATTAAAAAAAAATCTATTCTATTCGTATCTTGTGGGAAAGCAATTCATAAAAGACATATTTTCTGTGAATATGCACAAGGCTCGCTAAAACTGGAGTGGTTTTTCTCAACTCAATTCAAGTGATTTCTAATGGGATTTGTTGTATTCAACCTCACTCTCATTCCCCTTTCTGAGTTATTCTCAGGTACATGAGGATGCATTCTTACTCAACCAAGGACCAGTTGAGATTTATATTCATAACAAAAGAACTATCTCATTCCAATATCTTTCTGACTGGCTTGTAGCCATTTTGACTTCTCAAGAAACATTTCAAAATGTGCATACTCTTGGAGAATAGGTAATATATATGTACCATTTGTAAATTATCATGAATGAGCAGGCAAACACATGTCTTTCATTTCTTATGGGATTCACATTCAAATGTAGGTCATAACAGAATGGCACAATCATGATACAAAACATGGCAAAATAAATAATTAACTAACCCCTGTTCAAAAGTCTGCATACCCTTAGTTCTTAATACTGTGTATTGCTCCCTTTAACATCAATGACAGCGTGCAGTCTTTTGTAATACTTGTCAATGAAGCCCTGAAGTCTTGCAGGTGGTATTGCTGCCCATTTGTCTTGGCAATATGCCTCCAGGTCTTGCAAAGTCTTTGGTCATCTTGCATGAACTGCATGTTTGAGATCTCCCCAGAGTTACTTGATGATATTAAGGTCAGGAGACTGATGGCCACTCCAGAACCTTCACCTTTTTCTGTTGTAACCACTGGAGGGTCAACTTGGCCTTGTGCTTAGGATCATTGTGTTGCTGGAAAGAGCGTCCATGAGCAGATTTTTTGGCAGAAGAATGCCATTTGTCTGCCAGTATTTTCTGATAACAAGCTGCATTCATCTTGCCATACATTTTCACAAGTTTACCCGTGCCTTTAGTGCTCACACCCCCCCAAAACATCAGTGAGCCACCACCATGCTTCACAGTGGGGATAGTATTCTGGTCACTATAGGCCTTGTTGACCCCTCTCCAAACATAGCACTTATGGTTGTGACTATAAAGCTCTATTTTGGTCTTGTCACTCCAAATTACAGTGTACCAGAAGCTATGAGGCGTGTCAAGGTGTTGTTGGGCATATTGTAACTGGGATTTTTTGTAGCATTGGGGCAGTAAAAGTTTATTTCTGGCAACTCGACCATGCAGCTCATTTTTGTTCAGGTTTTGTCGTATTGTGCTCCTTGAAACAACCACACCGTCTTTTTCCCGAGCAGCCAGTAACAGAGAGGTTACATGTGGGTTTTTCTTTGTATCCAGAACAATCCTTCAGGCAGTTTTGGCAGAACACGTTCTTGGCCTGTCTGACCTTGTCTTGGTATCAAGTGATCCCTGTATTTTCCACTTTTTAATAAGTGATTGAACATTACTGACTGGTATTTGCAAGGCTTTGGATATCTTTTTATATAATTTTCCATCTTTAAAAAAGTTCTATTACCTTGTTACACTGGTTTTTGACAGTTCTTTTCTGCTCCCCATGGCTCAGAATCTAGCCTGCTCAGTGTGTCCACACGAGAGCTAACAAACTCATTGACTATTTATACACAGACACTATCTGGCGTGGATAAAGTCACCTTTAAATACCATTTTCACCTGTGTGTCACCTTTTGTGTCTGTAACAAGCCAACCAACAATGTGATAAATAATGGCTTCATATGATCACTGTCCTTAAATAAATAAAAAATGTCCACGTTCATAAACATTTTTTGCACAATCAGTCCGATTTTCTAAATCAATGCCAAAATGTCACAATTTCTGCCAGGGCATGCAAACGTTTGAGCACAAATGTATAGAATAAATATTCAGTCAATACACATTTTTTCTAAAGTCACACCTAATGAATATTCATCCAATCTGTGGCACAGTGCCGGGTGAAGGTATGGTCTGCTGAGTGTTGGGTGAATACTCGTTAAGCTGTTATTGCATTTGATGGCATGTTATGGCATGATATGAACCGTCTGGACTCATCACTTCCAGGCCACAGCCCTGAACATCTTTTACAGTCATCATGCCCTCCTAATGTTACGTGTAATTTCTCCTTCTACTTTCTTTTCAACTTTGTAGCTACAGTGTTCAGACAGATTTTGGCCTAAAATCTCCCAGTACGATCACATATCCACTGACATACGTAACAGGTGAAGGTTTTTCTGCATGCCCATACCTACTTCTATGCCAGACCCACAATTTTAATTCAGAGCTACTTCATAGCTATTTCCCTTACTAGTGGAGATGGGTATTTTCAGGCATTCATTTTCAGCTTTTATAAAACATTTGCCTTTACCAGATACATGAAAGTCAGTTACCTTATGCTTCATTTCATTAATTTGTCTGACCTACTCGTGAAGATATGAAAAAAGCAGTTTGGCTTGTGTGCCACCTCACATTCTTTCCACACGTTTACACCTCCCGTTTATACCACACAATTACACCTGACATTTAGACCACACTTTCACACCTCACATTTATACCAGATCTTTACACCTCATGTTTATACCACACATTCATAACATACACCTACACCTCACATTTCACATTTCATACCATAAATTCCCCCTCATTGAACCTTTTTACCTCAATAAACAGTTAGATTTCTCCCAAGTTCTGAGCATAAGATCAGTTTGTTAAACAACAATGCACACTTGTATAGCCTTTCTGGCTCAGCGTATCTTAATTGACCAAACATACAGGATTCTAAGTTAAATAGATCTAATGATATCCTACCCATATGAAAGTAAGAAACTTTGGCTCGTTGTGGGCAAAGGCAGCCCTTTGGCAGTGTGGACAAATCCAATTCAGAAGAAGAGGAATTGGCGGTGGGAGAATGTATTGACCAATCTCTGATCTCTGTTTCTGTATTTAGCTGTGGAACATGTCCAGGTCAGGCCTCTGCTGCAGGATGGGAATTAACATTTGCACAAATATAATACCAAGGAAAATGGCTTCCAGCGTAGGTTGGTGAGTTAACATGTCAACCGTAACCTATCATTCATGTTGTATTCATATTGAATCGCAACGTCCGTTTGTTTGAAAACTGCTTAATAACCAATGTTCTGTGCCCAAGAAATTCTGACCTCTGCATTAATCTGGATTTTCACATTTCCAAGCATGGTCTATTGCAGGTTCATTTTCTGATTATTTCACTATCAGTATTTCTGCATCGGTTTGTTTGATTAATCTTATGCAACACGAACATTTTTCTAAATGAAGTTAGAATAACCACCTCAGTAATTAATGCAAAATGTTCAGCTGATGTTATTCTAGTGGCGACCATAATACATCTTCACTAGCCTGACTGTCATTTGCAGTTCAAGCTAGTGGATTTATTCATCCTGGCTGGATTACAATAAGAATCTCACATTAATCAAGCCACTAAAATGTAAATGTGTGACCTGACGTGGCCCGTAAACCAAAGGTTTCAGACTGTGTTAGGGTATTGTTGATGGCACGTTGATTTTACGTGTACCAGTGATTTTCCATGGTGAAGATAAAGCATTGCTACCATAACAAAGGCGTGGTTTGGTAGTGCCCAAAACCTCAATTTTCTACAGTTCCCAAAAGTTCAGCCAAATCCCAACCACATTGCAACTCGATGATCCCCAATTGTATATTCACTCATCTTTAATGCAATTTGGGGGGTGGGGTTACTTTCTCAGACGTGCCCGAGCCATAGGCACCTATCACAGGTCACAACCAGCGGCGTCGCTAAGGCTGAGCGTCCGGATCTCAATTTGACCAAAAAATATAATAATAATAAATAGTCCCTGATCTATTCATCTGTATTTTCGATTGCGCATTATGACAATGTAGACGTGTAGCCCGCTAGCATGTACATCGAAATGTTCCTCATGTACATTCAAGAGCCTGACATTTCTATCCCGGTGGTTTGGGGGGGGGGCTAAGCCCCGAATGTGATCCTAGCAACGCCTCTGGCTGCTATGTAATATTTTCTGCGATAATTTCTGACAGAAACAATACTGTACAACATCGCTCTTTTTAAGTTGACTGAATCATGGTGGAAAAGGGAACAAAGCGACAGCCCCAACACATTCCGTGCACACGCATAGGCAGGTATATTGCATTATTACCCTGGGACGAGCCTTATGTGGCTGTTGGTAAAAAAAACATAAAACAAACAACAATGGCTTCCACAGAGCATAGAAATGCAAGGCTGCTGCCTTAGACAGTTGACATGAAAGTGTCTCTCTCTGACCCCTCGGTCCCAGGAGGAGTCTGGATTTTGTGCCATTGATTTCCACAGACAATCACCTGTAATGAGCTTACGTAACTACACCAGGGGATTCTGGGTAAACAGTGGGCAGAGACACTACACTCAGGGGGTTGAAGTAAACTCGCCTCATTCCCAGCTCACCGAAATACCAAATAAGTTCATTGGAGTGTGTGGCTAACAGGCTCATACCGAGATTGCGCTAATAGGAAGGAGACGGATGGTGTGTGTGTGTATGTGTCGTCTATCATTCCCATTGGTGTATTGCCGAGGGAAAAGGGAGGATAAACACGTATTCATGGCCTTATCTCCCTCGGTCTCCCCCTCCATCGCTACCTACTCTATTCCCTTTCATTTGAAAGGTATAAGTCAGACAGTAGACCGACATTCACTCAGCCTGTACCTATTCTCGATCTCTCGGTCTCCCTTTCTCTCTATCAGCGGCTACACCACTGTCTCCCTTCTGTATCACTGGTCTCACTCCATCTACCCCCTACCTCGTCAGCACGCGCACAATGGACAGATTGGATCCTTAAAAGCAGAAGCTGTAACAATGGCAGGGTGAGCAGAGACACCCGACTGGACTACGATCATCCATTAATATGGTGATCTATGATAACCTGCTACACCCACACACAGACTGATGTCTAATTGAGTGGTGGCGCTGGCGACAGTGTGGACCTAGAGCCCGACTGATTGTTTGGTTCTAATCAATGGGACAATCAATGGGCCACAGCTAAGATGACAAGCATTAACATAAAACAGGCCCGACTTCTACGCGTGTCCCCCGAAACGGAACGAGGCACAGCTTCTCTCTCCCGTCACGACTAGTTGAATACATTTAGTGTTTTAAAGAATTACGAAACGCGCCGTGTGTGTGTTTGTGTGTTACCTAGCAAGTTAGAGGGAGGGAAAGGGATTGAGAGAAAGTAGGGAGAGATGGACGCATGTTCCAAAATAGCACCTATCCTAACTGTTAAAAAAACGGTTTGCTGAAGTTCCACCAACAAGCCCCAGACAACGCACATACTATCACCGCCATTGCCTCAGAGCTGCAAGAACAGGGTAGCGTTGCCATAGGAACCGAGAAAGGTAATGGCCATGTTCTTGAGCACATGCCGCAGGGGGTTGGGGGGGGGGGGGGGGGGGGAAGGAGGGGTGTCAGAATAAAAACAGGTGAGTCAGAGTGAGGGCCAGAGAGGAGTTGGAGAAAAAGCCTAACCTAACATTTGACATTTTATTCATTTAGCAGACGCTCTTATCCACAGCCTATTAAATACCACCTGTTCACAGTAACAACACCAGCGGGAAAAAATGAATGCGCTAATAGGATAACATTTACTGTAATGGGAAGACATTTTCAGCGATGCATCTCCTTTTCTTGAAATGCGTTCAGCGGCAGGATTGAGTTAATGTTGAGTTAACGTTGATGGTGTGTGTGAGATGTGATGAGGGGGGTAGCCAAACTTCTCACAGGCCTGAGGCTTCATCAGGTACTTGGAGTTTAAATAATTAAGCCTAATGGGATGGAGCTAACCCTTAACCTACGCTATCTGTCCATCCGTCCACAGTGTGTGTTTCCATAAAATATTACTGAAGGTTATTTAATCATAATTTAGATGCAGGCTGCACAATCTGCACTTGAGAAGAATTTTGGATAGAGAACTGTATATTATTTCCACTGGTCTAGCAAACTCTCCGAAAAAAGATTCAGAAAGGATTTTTTTATCTGACATTGTGGGGGAAAAAACTTTTAGTTCCTGGTGGAACCCCTTTCGCTCAATGTACATATCCTGATGTTCCATGTAGAGCCCTTGCATTTTTTTTGTAGGGCCCTTTCCACTAAGGAATCAACAAGGGTTCTGCATGGAACTGAAAGGGTTCGACCTAGAACTGACAGGGTTCTTCCTGGAACATACACTTTTTTCAAAAAGATTTCCCCCTCAGTTATAGACACAGGTTTTCCTATGGTGACAACTGAAAATGCCTTTTCTTTTTTTACTTCGGTTAAACTATGCAAGTCTCGTTCGTTCCCAGACACTTCCGCCCCACTACCCTTGAATTGAATAGAATTAATAAATTTTTCAAGTAGGCCTATCATGTTGTCGGAAAAAAATCTTTGATGGCCTATAGCCCAATTTCATTATACGGAGTGGCTGCGTAACTAAATTCTCTGGTGTCATTATAATGTGCTATGTTGGGGCCAATATTTATTCTTTTGTAGACCGGTTGTGTGGGGTATCACCTGCTGATGTCCGGGCTTCGTTTTCCTCACCGTTTTCTTTTGTTTCAGTTTGGCCACATGGTGACAGGGTTTTTAAAAATAGAGACGATCCTTCCTGGCGCGCATTGATTAATTACACCGTTTGAAATTCTCTGAGCCCGGCGGAGGGATCCGCGTGGGAGAGGGTGACAGCTATGGGAGAAAGGAGAGGAGAGAAACGGCGGAGGAAGTACAGAGATAGCAGGAGTCAGAGAGAAAAACTTGTTATGGAAGCTGTAATTAGTCGGCCCAGGTCTTTCCCACCCAGATGGCCGCAACCCTGGCTGCGCTTTCATGGACAGACCAATTCTTAACATTTTCTCAATCGGTGCTTATCAAAATGCCACAATCCTCTGCCTCTTTTAAACACATGGTTAGTCCGCTCAATTTAGCAAGACCCTGAGATACATGGCCGCATCACACCTGTTTTTGTCCCTGTCTCTTGACAGGCCCATTGTTCGGTTAATCTGCTATAAATGTAAGCTAATTATATTGATTAACGATTTTAGCTGCACGGATTTCTGCCTTTAAGACAGTTGTCAAGACCAGTTGTCAGGTGTTTTTACCAGCCAACAGCAAATAGTGTGGTCGCGTAATGCACCCGCGTATGCGAGCAACGTCTTGCGCCTTGGCGGTTGTTTGCGCTTGGATGTCTTGGCAACCCGACAGATGCCTGTAAACTACGTGCCGGGGTTGGAGCAAGACAAGGTTGATCTGCAGCAGCCTATTTACATATCATGGCCTGGCCAGAAAATACTTGCCCACAGTTTCAGCAGTGGAACCAGGACACACAGAACGTCCATATTATTCAAGAACCTGTAAGTGTTGGCAACATGGATTTTATTCACAGTACAATTGACTGGCTTGTAGAAGGTTACTGGCATACAGAAGCTGTCATCCTATGTAATATTTAACCCCTATTATTTATGACGAGAGCTGTTTCTTGCTGCATGTCTTTGACAATGTGTGGCATCATCAAGGAGATATATTCAGCAATTACAACTACTGTGCTTTTTGGTATAGGCCTATTGATATCTGGATGACGCATATCTTCGCGACGCGTATCTCAAAGGCGCGTTAAAGTTTTAATTGGATGTTTTATCAGGCATAGCTCCTATGAAGTGTTGAGTGAGTGGGAAGACATTGCCTGCCTCTCAATAGTAGTTCAACCAAGGCAGCATTAGATATGGGAGATTGATATTCTCCCTGGCTATATGCCTCCAGGCAGAGATCCTCATTACTGTCCCACATCGACTCTTCCAAGGCTCCGGAGCAGCCCACCGCCATCATACAGCAGCTCTCTGCTGCCATGTCATCTACCACTTCCCCCATCCGGCAAGGACATGTCAAGCAGGGTAGGTACAGCATGGCTGGCAACCATGCGGGCTGTGGTACTGAACCGAGGCTGTCAGGAGGGGGAAAAACTTTATCTCGCAGCTTCTTTTACATGTATTTCTGTATGTCCAATGGAAAATGCAGTTGTGTGTGTTGGACATACAGAAATACATGTCAAAGAAGCTGCAAAATAAAGTTTTCCCCCCTCTTGACAGCCTCGGTGTGTGTGTGTGTGTGTGTGTGCAGTTTTTTATGTTCTTTATTTAACCATTTCTAAAACATACAGTAGCCTAGATAAGAGCGCTCCAAAACACCGCAAGACACCTTGAGGTAAAATCAGCAAGAATAAGGCAATGTAGCCTATTTAAAAATGACTGGCGTTAATACAAGTTCCCTTTGTAAATACCTGTTAATGTTCTAATCTAAAACAACCAACTAACAGTAATATACACCAAGTGATCCCTAATAAATAGAAGCCAACCACTTACATGATTCGTGCAGTCACTAAATGCAGTCACTAAATGCAGTCACTAAATGCAGTCACTAAATGCAGTCACTATATGCAGTCACTATATGCAGTCACTATATGCAGTCACTATATGCAGTCTCTAAATGCAGTCTCTAAATGCAGTCTCTAAATGCAGTCTCTAAATGCAGTCTCTAAATGCAGTCTCTAAATGCAGTCACTGTACTTAATGCAGGATCTCTGAGGCAAGACGCATGACTCTCCCATTTTAAGTGAAAGTGGGGCCATGTGGTGTCTGATATATCGCGTGTGACTAATTAATTGCTGTTGATTATTAATGACGCTTGTGCCAAACAGAGTCATGAGGTAAATGCTGGATCTCAAAGGCATTTTCACCAATTATCAAACTAGAATAAAAGATACTGTGAAAACTGTCAAAGTCAAAGATACCCTACTGTAAAATACTATTTGAGTCTACAAAAGTATGATTAAAAAAAAAAAAAAAAAAAAAATATATATATATATATATATATATATATATATATATATATATATATATATATATATATATATATATATATCAAACATAAAGTACTAATACTTACATATTGCTTATGTTGAACAAACCTGGCAGCCAAATTTCTTATGTGATTCCATTTACGGATCGCCTGAGTCATGCTCCAGCACTGTAGAAATGAGTTCGATGTGTCTGCCAGATCAGAGGCAGTAGGGGTTACCAGAGAGGTTCTCCACAAATGTGCCTAAATTGAACGTATTTCAGCAAGAACCTTTACCCTTCCTTTGTGTTCTCGTTCAATTTGTCCCAAACAGAGTTGGAAATCACAAACATAATTTTCTATAATTGTTCCACCACAGGCCTTGATCTATAATCCGTAGTATGGCTAAGAAAACCTATAAAACACATCACAGAACATGACAAGGTGGGCAGTTAAAAGTCACAAGGTCAGGTTGTATTAAGGTATTGTCCTATGGTTTGGAGATTATACCGAGCCATTACATATAAGAATTCCACCAGGCAGGACGCACTGACCCTAGCCCCGGCCACACACAATATTGTAGCAAGGACCTGGGCACTTAGATAATGGAGGTCTGGAGACACTGTGGCTCTGTCCAAAGTTACACCTGGACAGGGCCTGTGAGGCTATAAACAATGCAGGTAAAGAGACTGTACTCTTACTTAGCCAGTTATCTAACAGCACATGGCTGTGTTCACCAGGTGAGGGAAGTTCTATATTGACTCCTGAATTAACCGCCTTTTTCAAGCCATTATGTCTAAATGAGGAACTTCCCCCACCTGGTGAACACAGCCAAGTAACTTTGTTCGTTTAACACCTCTGGATATGACATATGGTGTGTATATAAACAAAAGCATTTGGCATGGTGTGGTCATTGTTTAACTGAATCTCTGAACCATCACATTATTTGATGGGATGCTACATCCCTCATGTCACTATGTAGTCTTCTTGTAGCTTACATTCAGTTAAGGTAATAAAATAGGAATGCTACAATTGCAATAACTGTATTCCCACCTGGTCACCCTTTCTAAACTTTGATTACACTTCAATTACCCAACCCACTTTGCAATAGCACAGCCCGTACCCTAATAATGTGATATCAACAGGCGAGTAACTAACTACCCTGAGACAAGACGGAGAACAACCCATAAAGATCACTGTCACTGCACAAGCCTGAGTATGCAAAACTGGACTAAACATGACTGGACTTAAACATGAGTGAATTAAAGAAAAGACAGAAAGATCATGTCATTCACTCATGTCAAGAAGGCGCATAAACATAATTACTTCAGGGTTACTGTTGTTAATAACCCACCCTGACCACAACTTTGTGACTATAGGAGAGATACAGTCCCCTCCAAAATTATTGGAACGGCAAGGCAAATTCCTTTGTTTTTGAGGGTCACTGAAGACATTTGGGTTAAAGATCAAAAGAGGAGTATGAGACTAGAGTTCAGAATCTTTCTTTTTCAGGACATTCCAAATTGATGTGCTTGCTATTCCCAAAGTTTGTCCAATGGCTCTGGTCGATTTTCCTTATTTTCTCAGCTTGACAATGGCTTGCTTTTCCCCCATAGACTCTCTGGTCTTCCTGTTGTTTTATGTTTGAAAAAATTCATCCTAAAAGACAACAAGAAACATCTGTCAGTCACATGTTCCAATACTTTGCTCACTTGAAAAATTGATGGGTTCAAACAAAGGGTGGTATGTCCTGAGTTGTTTAACACATCTATATGTGAATACCAGGAAATGAAAGCTGAAATTCTGAACTCTTGTCTCATATTCATCTTTTGATCTTAAAACCAATTGTCTTCAGTGACCATCCAAAAAAAAGGAATTTGCCTTGCCGTTCCTATACTTTTGGAGGGGAATGTATATACATTTTTCCATTGCCCATGAGTAGAATGCACAGACAATAATGCACACATAACAAATAATGTATGTAAGTCACCATGGAAAGAGTCATCTTAATGGCTGAAATATAAGTGTGTGTGTGTGTCTGTATTAATGAAACTGTGACTGTGAGTCACTGCAGGAGCTAGTAGGAACTAAGAGCAAGAGCTAGACTATCCGTAATTGCTTGACCTTTATAGCACCTCATCCAGGTCCGCCTGCGGATCACTAAGGCCAGGGCAGTGATTGTTTGGTCTGACTGACCTTCCTGCTCCTCTTACTTCCAAGTCACCTACTTGAAGGTTCATATCAATATCTGCATAATTTCCGAAATCATTCACTGAGTCGGCGCCATCTCATTTGGTTGAAACGTTTGGATGAAGTTGTGTAAAGAAACGGTCGTGCTGCTAAATATGACATCACGGCTGTCAACATGTTATCAGCCCAACGGCAGTGTTGGTCTATGCCAGACAGAAATTGAAGGTAGGATAGAAATGGAAAGTGAGAATGACAGATTTTATTTATAGCTCATGATTGGACATAATGCTGGATGAAATGCGTTGATTGTCTCTGAATGGACAGGATAGCAGAACAGGCGTATAGAAGAGGTCAGCTTCCATGAGGTGTGAATGCCACAGGTGTGTATGGGTGTGTGTGTGTGTGGATGTGTGGTGCCTTCAGAAATTGTTCAAACCCTTTCACTTTCACCATGTCATGATGTGACAGGCTTAATTTCTAATAGATTTTGTTTGCATTGATCTACACGTTGCCCCATAATGGCAAAGCAAAAACAGATTTAAAAATGTTGGCCAATTTATTGAAAATAAAATACAGAATTATTTCATGCACATTTGTATTCAGAACTTTTCCGTTAGCTCCAAATTGACTTTAAATTCTGTGTACTTTGAAATGTTTCAAGAAGTTGATTGGCAAATGTAATTAATTAATTCATTATTTAGAAAGGCACACACTACGTTACATAAGGCCCCACACTTCACAATGCATGTCAGAGAAAAAGCCATGAAGTCCAAGGAACTCACTGTAGACCTCACAATAAGAATTGTGTCAAGGCAAATATCTGGGGAGGGTTCCAAAACATTTGCTAAAGTGTTCCCAGGAGCACAGTGGGCGCCGTCATTATGAAATGGAAAATGATTGGTACCACCAAGACTCTTCCCAGAGCTGGCCGTCCTGCCCAACCAGGTGACGAAGAACCCAGTGGCCATATTACCTGAACTTCTCTACAGAGATAGGAGAACGTGCCAGAAGAACGTGCCCTGCAGCACTTTAACAAACAGACCTTTCTGGTAGAGTGTCTGGACAGAAACCATTCCAGAGTACAAGACATACTACCTGTGGCCTGAAGGATGCAGGGCATGAGGACAAAGATTCTCTGGTCTTTTGAGACTGAAATCAGACTATTAGGCCTGAATGCCAAATGCTCATCACCTGGCTAGTTCTTTTCCCTACAAGTACGGTGGTGAGATGCCGTATAGGCTTTGGGAAAGAGTCTGAATGTTTTCCAAAGGCACTGTAAGTATCTGTATGTGTGTATATGAAGTATCTGTTCATGGGATAATTGCAGTTTGTTATTTTGCAGACCTGTTGGAGCTAATTATGATCCAGAATGTCCAACTGCACCAGATCTTCATGAACAACATGATCATGTCAGCCCTTAGCTCAATTGACTGTTCCCAGAACCACCCTGTGACCTCCCCTGATCTACTGTCCTTTGGCTATTCCCAGCACCACCCTCTGCCCACCCCTGAGGTACAGTCATTTGGCTATTCCCAGCACCACCCTCTGCCCACCCCTGAGGTACAGTCATTTGGCTATTCCCAGCACCACCCTCTGCCCACCCCTGAGGTACAGTCATTTGGCTATTCACAGCACCACCCTCTGCCCACCCCTGAGGTACAGTCATTTGGCTATTCACAGCCCATTCCTCCCCCATCCCCTGAGGTAGTCTTATGGCTATTCCCTACCAACACCCTCCTCCCATCCCTGAGGTATAGACATTTGACTATTCCTACCTCCACCCTCCACCAAACCCTGAGGTTCATCTCCTGTGTCACCTGTTTCAATAAACTGCCATTTGCTGAGCATAGTTGCTCCCCATGCTAGCTAGTGTACCTAAACATAAGTTTTAGAATTTGTTTTTGTTGTTTCAGATACTAGGAAGTTCATTGGTTATGCTGAGGTTCCAAAAGCCTCATTTTCCAACAGTAGAGTGAGGATATACCTCATTGTCCAACAATAGAGTTCGAGGATTTGCCTCAAAAGCCCTGTAATAAACCACTGTTGATCAGACGCAAAAAGAGAGCAACTGGGACTCTGAAAGGACTGTTTGTATCCTCCTGTCCCGGCCAGCAGGAGGAGATCTTTCAGCAGGAGGAAGAGCTGGAGGAGGTGTACCACTACCACTATCAGCCTGCCAGGGCCTACCTGCCCCACCATGCCTGGGTGGCTCCACCCCAGCTCCACCCCAGCTTGGTCTACCACAACGCCCATGAACCCCCAGTGCCAGCACACAGCTCCCCACGCAGAGACAACATCAGGTGATGCATTCACAACCCTGTCTTCACCCACTGACTCGCAGTAGGCGGACATGTTTGTGACAGGCTGAGATAACAATTACATCTACGCTGTCATCCAGGAGGGCCAGGTAGGAAGTTACAGCTATGATCAGCTGTGGAATGTGCAGAGCTTTACAGGGGTGGGGGAGCTGGGGGGATCCAGCCATGTTAGACATGCTGTTGCTCTCCTCTGATAGGTAGAATCTACTGTAGCAACCAATTAGCCAGACGTTAGAGGACGTTGTAGTTGTTTTTGCCGCTGCCGGTGTTGAAGCCCGCGGTACGGACGATCGCGGTGATGTGTCTGTCAGGGAGGGTAAATGACCAACTGGGGGGATAATGAGGCTGATCATAGGAAACACCCGGTCGGAGTGTGTTCATTGGACGCTTTTGTTCTCTCCGCGCATCTGTCATGAAGGTAAAGGGGGCTGTGACACTACGGAGAGAAGACCGGGATGACAGCCACCTACAGGATCACCCCCCTCACTGGCTTCACATCGTATTGCCACATAAAAACTAAAATACATCTCATTAACAACGATAACAGTGGAACTGGAGCTGTGTCTTGCACAGGTGGCTCTCTGTATTGAACCCCTTTTCACACACTTTAATGTCGACCTTTCAGAGGCTCTTTTTCTTCTACGTGTTCTTTTGATTAAAGACAATTGCTAAATCATCATTAGTCAGTTGTTTAAGAACGTTTTGATGGCTTTCACATTTTATATAGCGGTTGTTTTGTCCTTATTTCAACGTGCATTACACAATACCCCCAGCAGGGAGCAGTGTCACCTTTGTCATGACAAGACAGTGCCCTTTGAGCTTTTGTGATTTGTTATTTTAGAGAGTTTCTGGCGTGTGTGTGTGTGTGTATATATATATATAGACTGTGTGTGTGTGTGTGCGCAAGGGGGTGTATGTACTAGAATGTGTTAGTGAGTAGTTCTATTACTCTGGGATCTTTGTGTGTGTTTCCATCAGTTTGTCCGGAGGTACACTCGCCCCCTTCAGGAGAATTACACACCGATACCAGAGTTAAGGCCTTTAGAGCCCACAGATACCACAGGTCACAAGGCAATAGAACAGCATCCTGTGTTTTGACAGCCGTTCAGTGTGACTCCGTGCTACTGTACTTTCAGACATTCCCATGATCACAGGATGGGTTGCTTCTTTGTGACAAAGAAGCTAGAAGATCAGCGACAAACTGAATCCATTAACCCTTGATGTGACGAGGAACATATGGAAATCTGGTGTCACACCGGAAACCGAATGTGTCAATGATCTTGTTCATCACAGTGGTTACAAACCACAGACGAGTGGAAAAGAACATTGAGGCAGTAACCCAAAGACTGCTGGTTCAAAACCCAAAGATGTCAAGGTACGCAAACCGTCCATGTGCCCTCGACCAAGGCACTTGATCTTTGCTGTTTTTAGTCGCTCTGGGGGACAGTGTCTGCTAAATGACAAATAACATGTGAAAATATCAGCACAGGACAATATTAAAATTTGCTCTAAAATATGTCAGTGGCACACGAGTCATGGTGGGGAGATGGGATATGTGATAACGCAGACTTTGGGAAGTCTGTGCTGTCTCACGTTTTTCCACATGAAACTCACTCACCATGTCATCTGACATTCCCTGGCATGAGGAAGGGGGTTTACAGGGTTGGCTGGTGTCCGTGGTGGAATCTGGCTGTCCCTGTTTGGGGTGTGGCAGATTAGGGTTTAGGGCGGTATGAGAGGGGTGTTAAAAGTCTAGATACTGAGAAAAAAGAGTGGACCCGTAGGCACAGAGCGCCGATAAAACCGTGAGGGATTAAACTCTCAGAGAAGAACAACAGGCAGATACAGCTGTCTCTATGGTGATGGCAGTGTTTACCCTGCTAGCTAAATATACCCAGACCACTACATTGAGCCTCTCTGGAGCTGGGACGGATTCAATGCTGCCATAATAATGTCTGGGCAACATAATCATATCCAACATTCCTCCTGTAACCACACGCTTCTGATTGACTAGACATAGATGTTTGTACGCCACACTAGAGTTAGGTGTTAGAAAAAGAGGTACAAATATGAACGCGTGATTGACTGAATTGGGCCCAATTGCAAATTTGGGGGTCGGGGCAGAGAAATTTAGAGAAGGGGGCGGTAGGAGGGGAAGTGAGAACATGATTAATAGGAGTATGTGTCAGTTGTAAGAAGAGGAATATGGACTGAGAGCGGTAAACCAGTGTTACGGTCTGGAGTGGAACAGTGTGTCCTGGACAGACAGATTGATACCCTAACCCCTACTGAGGATAGAGCATGAAAGATCATTGACAGGAACGGGAACTTGTGACAGGGAAAGACACATGTTACAGTCTCCAACAGACACAACACCTACTGGTGCTCATATAGTCTGCCTGTTACAGTAGTGGCCAGGACACGAGTTAGACTGGTAGTTAAGATGAATCATTATCACTCCCTCTATAATCACAGTCTGTGTGTGCGTGTGCGTGTGTGTGTGTGTGTGTGTGTGTGTGTGTCCAGGTCTAACAATAGCAAAACCTGACAAATCCATTGTAAACCAGCCCAATCTGTTGGCTGGTTTGCAATAGGGAAAAGCGATTTGGTTTAGGTTGATACTTACAATTGGGGCAAATTAAAAATGTTATGCATTACAGGTTAGGGTTTGGGGATAGGGAGCATGGATTTGTGGTTTTCTGCTTCCCCACAAAACAGAACAACAAACATCTGTGCATGTATATTTACTTTGGGTTTCTGGTGTAACGCCATGCAATATGAAGACAGGTCAACAGGCTGAAAAATTTATGAAAAGCACTTCAGATTTTATTTTACAAAAATAACTCCATAGGAAAACATTTTAAACACGACACATGAAAACCGACACAGACTCACATCATTCTGTTGACCGACTCCACCAACAGATGTCAACTGAAATGCAAGGCTAGATGACAAGGCACTTCAAAACATAAACAGGTCAAAGGGCACTTCATTATGTCACACTTTTACAATTAGTCTCGATCGTACAGAGAGTCAGTCCAGACATGGGAACACTCACAATGCTCTCTTGTCCAGGTTTGGGACGGCATTTGTACCGTTTTGTCCCTCACCCAGGGGTGTTTTAAATGCCCTAGGCGGTCTGGAGGAGGACAGTGTTGTTTAAAAAGACAGGGATGGTTATGACAGTGTATTGTGCCCAAACCCCCTCTTCCTGCCCTCATCTGCACTTTCTCTGTTTGATTTATTAAATCTCTTCTGTTCTTTCTTTTCCCTTTCAAAGCCCACTTTTGATATCTAGAATCCACTTTCTACCGACCCTCTACATATCTGCATGTTCTTTCTATGTGAACACATCCATAAGCTCAACTGAAAACTTCCAACCCAAAAAATCCTCCTATCTACATTGGACTGTGCACATAAAACCATCCTGGCGTCTCAGTCTGGTGAAGGGTAACCGTTTTACCGCGGTTACCCTTCACCAGACAGCGTGGTCAGAAGACCCCGCCGCGCTACGTGGCTTAGCCACGATGGACAGGTGCGGCAGTTGCGGTTCCTTCAGCGTGTGGACGTGACCAGGCCACAAGGCATTTCTAGACAACAGGGGGATTAGCTCATGGCACAGCTGAAGGAACACACCGCTGAACACGTTGTGTGTCTTTATGTCGCCCTAAACAGCCCGTCAGATAGTCATTTCTATAACAGTAGACCACCAGCCGTATCATCCCTGCTATATTAGTATAGCAGGGATGCTACACCCAATAAAAGTGTGAAGGTGTACACGGTTTGCTCGACTGGGATATAGGGATGGAATAAACTGACTAGGAATATATCTATACACGTCGCCATGCTGTGTTCTGATTGGCCGAGCCCTACGACCGTTCTCCCTAACACCCGCCCCTCCTCTCCCTCTCCTTCCCCTTGCCTTTGTTCACCCTCTCTGGACCTCCTGAGACATGGAGCGGCTGAGGGCTTTGGGTGCCTTGGCAAACTCCATCCTGAGTGGCTTGACGGGGGGCAGGTCCTGGGTGATCTCCGCCACGGCTCTCTTGTCAGGGCAGCCGCCATCGGGGACGGGGAAGGCCCGGAGGTCCTCCTCTGTGTGTGGCTCTCCACGGCCCAGCCTGACGCCAAGCTGTGCGAGGGTGAAGATGGGCAGGGGCAGGGTGTTCCTTTTGGGAAGGAGCTGGTGCTCACGGACGCCCCTCTCCACGGTGCCCACTCTGTACACCCCTGACGGGCAAGCCTGGGTCAGGGAGCGAGCCTCCCACTGCCGCGTGTAGGTCTCACGACGGGAGTCGTCCTTCGCGTTAATCGACTGCCTGTGGAACGGCGTTGAGGTACACGGTTACACTCCTAACGAAAGGTGGGCCGTTGCCTAGTGACTATAAGCTTTAGTGGTATCTTGGTAACACGCAGAGAATTCATGTGACACTCAGCCAGTTCAGCCGGTTACACTTACTATAACAAAACTAAATTATACAGCAATGTATGACTACTTCCAGAGTAATATAGGTAGAGGTTTTCTACTTTTGTCTTACGGTTTTATGTCCCTGGTAATTCCCTTGTGCTCTCCAAAACGTTAGAGGCCTGAGAGAGTGAATACGGTTGGCCTCATCACCTGGCACTCACCTGTCCATGGTCCGGGTCTTAACGTGGACGCTGCTCCAGTCGGCGGTGTAACTCTCCCTCTGAACCTTGTTCTCCTCGCGGACTCCGCAGGCCAGCTCCGCCCCCACAACGGCCCCGCTGCGCTTCTCGATGACGGTACAAAGCTGCATCCTCGCTGCTCTCTGTCTGGCTCTATTCTCTCTTATATCTGTCCAGTAAGGTCCTGGGGTTTTTCGGATAATCTGTCTGGCTGACTGGCTGATGGGCTGACCGGCTGTCTGTGTGGGGCTGGCAGACCAGGTGCTCTGTGATGTTTCAGACGGCTGCGTCTGGTTGCCTCGGCCGACTGTTTCAGGACCAATGACTGTCTAACGTGTTTTATAGATGCCCTGCTTCTATTTCTAAACTATGCTGTCACTCCACAGACAGTGTGTGCTGACACCGGACACCAGAACCTGCCCACCATCCACTTTCCCCGGGAGCTGGAAGTGACACGCGCTCAGGGGGCTTTTAAGAAGGGGTGGTGGTAGGGGGGGGTTACCGGTAATTGTACTCAGAATCTCCTGACACCCAGATTAAACCCCCCCAATCCCCTCTGTAATCATCTCATCTCAGCACTGACACACGCTAAGTTGAGGGACAGCCGGTTATCAAGCAAAGTGGGAGATGTCATAGTTGTGAGCCACATCAGAGCCGGCATTCAGAGACTTGTAAACACATGGGATCAGACCAGGGAGAGACTTCTGACAGGGGGCATCTTAAGTGAGCTTATTTCCTGATGTATGTGTAATACCTGATGGCAGAACACTAATGTGGAAAGAGATTAGCCCGTGCTATCGACGCTACATACATGCTTTGTGGAACTTCAATTGCCCCAAGAGAGAATATATATATTTGGATGTACATAGCTGTTAGGATCACACACAGAGGGTGATCCTAACAGTTCTCTTGACGGCTAACTAGTGAGAAAGTGCTGAGTTTAGGGAAGTCTCTTTCAGCAACCGTTTCGGATCACATTTCTTCCGGTTGACATTTTACAGAGATGTCCTGTAGGCTGACGCAAGGATATAATTTTTACCCGACTGATACCATATATCAACATACCTTTTAAACATTCACTTTACTTGAGTCTGTTATCAAGCTGATGAGCCATGCGAGGGGAATTTTAACTGTGTTTCTGTCGTGTTTTGACATTAAGTTCACAGTGTTGTAACTGGCTGTGATGTATTCGTCTGATGACAAAGACACCATCCAGCCAATATTCTCTCAGGTTACAGTCACAGATTCTGTCTCTCTGTCGCTTGTACACATGCACACACACACAGCTTCTTGTCACTACCTGACAGTATTTGCAGTGACTCACTCCTCAACTTGAGGTCAAATACAGCGTAGGTAATGAAGTTTGTATGTTTCTATGAAATACATTTGTTTTAAACAACCGCAATTATTTCAGCCAAGAAGCCAGATGTGTGGCGTATGACCAATATACGATGACCACGGGCTGATATGTACACCAATCTGTTGCCATGGTACATTGGCTGTTTACGCTTTCTTTGGCCTTACTCCTTATACAGGGAAACATATAGATATTTTGTCATACCCATGGTATTGATTGGCTTTAAGCAAATGACCAGAAATATTATACTCCATTATATTCACCCTATGTACAGCAATATATTTCAGCATCACGTCTGGGGTATGTACTGATGAGCTATCTGTGAGATATCATATTACACACACACACACACACACACACACACACACACACACACTGTTATGCAACTATGGCAACCATAAAATGTCAGTTCAGGACTCCCATTGCAGAAACATAGTAGGTCTCAAAGCTTTTACAGTGAGATCATTCTCTTTTATAAACAACATAACTGAATACATTTTGACATTTGATAAGATAATCACTAGAGTTTTGTTGAGATAATCACTGAGTACCAGTTCAGATACGTTATGATCTTATTGACCATCTGTTCAGATATTTGATAAGATAATCCCCAAATATCTGTTACACGTTTGAAGCCTGTTTCTCACTTTCTTACTGACTTCTACTACCACCACATACTGTATTACAGACAGACTATAACAGACTGACAACGACCCCTGACCTGTGACGTTAGGTATTTGGGCAAGCAGTAAGTACATGACTGACGTGGATGTGTGATGGGTACACAAAGTATCTGTTTCTGGATTAATTGTGACATCTCCATTCTAATGAGGCCTTCAGTGTGGATGGTGCCCGTGGGTGAGCGTTGATAAGTTGATCCTGCCAGAGAGATCACCTTGCCCCCTGGCATTCCCTCCACTGACCCAGGCTGGGTTCTCTCTGTTACATAACTGAAGTCAAACTCACCTTCAGGGAAGAGACACATGAGATGTCACTTGTGTCAATTGTATTTTATTTAACGGGTAATTTAACAAGGTACGTTGGTTAAAAACCCTGTGTCCTTTCCCATAATTATCAGGTCAAAGGCATTCAGCTGCAAACGGGGCGGGGTAACAGACAGAACCACATATAAAGAGATAAAGATGCAGGATGCTAGAAAGAGGTGTTTCAGCCCATAAATATTAAAACAGTGAACAGTTTGTTTTAATCCAGAATTGAGTAATTGGATTAAATGACATCGTGTTTGGGTATTGTAATCCACATCGGACAAACTATTTACAAATAACATCACATTTTGTACATAGTTTTTTCCCAAATTGAGATCAAAAATATTTTGGCAGTAAACTCCACAGCTGTCTCTTATTTGGCATTTGGAGACTGTTGCGGGTGTCTGACAACACAAGGACCAAAATGTCCATCCAAATCAAGATGGCTGCCATCATAAAGATGAATCTGAATAAATCGAGCAGTTAATGACCACACATAACACACGCTCATGTTGAACTGGAAACATTTCAGGAAGAATGGATGTATTTTGGGGATTTTGTCTTTTATAGAATGACATTGGAAACATGCTCTGGATCACTGGAAAACGGCTCAAGAAACGTTTGGGAATATGCCACTGTGAATACCATCAAATGAAAGACGACAGACTGACCTTTAAACCCTTAGTCATTTGTTTCATTTGAAATCAATGTGCTGGAGTACAGAGCCAAAAGAACAAAACGCGTCACTGCCCAAATTCTTACAGAGTGCGTTGCAGACGTTGATAAACTGCCATATTTGTTAGGCGGAATACCACAACGTCCAATCCCAGCAGCAAGATTTATGACTAGTTGTCTTGAGGAAAAGGGTGGCCAGTAGGACATAAACAACATTGTGAACATAATAACCATCTGTCTATTTGTTCTCCCTTGAAATTCTTGCTGAAATTTACTCAAGGCTATACACAGCTTAAAATAAATGCCTTTATCCATTAAAAACTCAAGTAAAGTTCACTTATATTTTCTTTCTTTTTTTTGGATACATTTTATTTATTATAGAGTAGCCTTCTAATGCTCCACTTGACTTTTCTAAGTAATCACATTTCTCATGCCAAATAAAGCCATTTAAAATTCACTGAAAAGAGATAAAGATATAAAGAGACCTTTACTCAAAGATAGATGTAACATACTCAACTCAAATCTGTTTCCCTCCATTTAGCATGATGTGATGTTTTATAAGGTATGTATTTATTTGTCAAACATCAAAGCAGGGATCCAGCCATTATTAACTGTGAACCTAGAGCTGGTTAGTTGAGAACCACAGATTTAGCAACTTGTCTGTTGGGAATTTGGAGGTTTTGAACAAGCAACCTATTGGTGTTTGTTTGTGTGTCTAAATGAATGTGTGTGTGTGTGTGTGTGTGTGTGTCTGGCCACTGTCGTGTTGAGAGACATGCCCTCAGAGTGTCCATGTTACGTAACATCACAGGCAGCTGACCACCAAAACATCCACACAACACACTTGTGGCTCCAGAGGGACGAGCAGGCCCAGGACAGGTCAGAGGTTATCTCCACGGGGGGAGGGGTGGGGGGCATGGATAAATAAACGTGTTTAAACCATCACCAGCGCCTGGTAATACATAGTTGCTGGAGATTATGCACGGAGGACACAGGGGGTCATCACAGCCTGGCTCCATGTGTTGAAGCAATGCCAGACACACCCACACAAGCTAATGGGGACCAGAAATAAGAAATTGCATACTCCCTTGCTTTAATCTCAAACCTAACCCTAACCGTAACCCTTACCCTAACCTTAACCTCAATAAAGTGACATTTATGCCTAAACTTTACCTAGGTGTAATGTCTAACCTTAAAAATGCCGAGACCTTAAAGAAGTCTAAAATGAATTGTAAATTTGACCCTAAACCTAAACCCTGAGCCAGAAATCGACTTTTGCCTCATGGGGACCTTTTGCCGGTCAAAGTCCAATCTTTTCTGGTTTTATTATACTGATGGGACATTTGGTCCCCATGAATATAGTTAGACCTAACACACACAGACACACACACACACACACACAAAGCTTGGCGGTGTCAGGTTTCTACTTTATTTTCCATATCAAGTGTACAATATAACCTTTGAGACATACTAAATCCTCTTCGACTGTTCACAACATGCTACATACCCTGTCCAACATGCTGTAACCTCCACTGTTCAACGGCGAGCACACACGCACGCACGCACTCTCAAACAATCAAAGTCTATTCACTGGGGCACCAAACTCATATCTGTAAACTTTGTGAACAAAAAAAGAGCTCCCCCTTGATGAACATGGGCAGAAAGAGACTAGAGAAAACATTTAAAAAATACTTGAATTACTTTTCCACAGATTGCAATGAATTTGATTTTTTTAAATGTATGTTTATAAAAAAAGGAAACAAACATGCCGTCTTGTGACTAAACAACACAGGAGCTGATTATCATGAGACCCTGAGACCTGATCAGGGATCTGTTCCCTCAGGGCGGCTGAGCCCACAGCGTTTACAGCAGACCAACAATGAACAGAAGAGACAACTGAAGGCCCGCACGCGTGTCCTCCTAACATACAGCCTGACTCCTGCTCTCGTCCACATTCTGATCATGCCCACACGTCCACATGGAAAGGATTAAAAGACAAAAGTATGATCTGATTTGGATCGTTTCTGATCCGAATCAGTCTGTAAGCAGTGTAAGCAGATCGGATCGATGGGCGAGATCAGCATGATGGGCGCTTGTTAACAAGCAGGTGTACAAGGGATTCTGATGGATAAACCTTTAGGGGTGGCAGCATAAAAACACTCCCTCTAATTCAGCCATAAACATAGAAAATAAAATCAGGATCATATTTGTTAAAACCATGTGTTTATGAAAACTGGAAGAGAAACCTCAACGAAGAGTAGTCCTAAACCTACCCAGCTAGACTGACTAACTACCGCCCCCTCTCTACAGGCTATGGTCACTGCACCCCCGGATCTCACCCCCACGTTCCGTCTAGAAGTTCTCCTCCTCTCCATTGCTCTCATCTTCCTCATCGCCACTCCCTCCTCCGTTCATATTGCGGTTCACTCGGGCCAGTAGCAGCGGCAGGTTGACGGCCAACGGGTTCTCGTCTTCATCGTCACTGTCGCGCTTTGGGTAGAAACGCCTGGCCTTCGCCACAAAGTCTTCTGCAGCGTCTAGATATATGAGACGATCCTGTACGGAGGGACGGGGGTGTGGGGGGGGGGGGGATACAAGACAAGTAGAGGGAACACATGAAAGGGGATGAGGAGAGCGTGAGGGGTCATCTCCGTCAAACAGGCCGTGTAGTAGGAAGTGATGGAATGGTCACGGTGGTCAGTATGGACAGCCCCCCCCCCGGCCTGTTCTCACCAGGATGAAGAGGTATCTCTCTGGCGGGGGCTCCCGGGTGCTGAAGATGGATGTCTCGGAGTGGAGCGTCTGCAGTAGGGTGCGAGCCGCCGGGGCGTTCCTCATTCGGTCATAAGACGCGCTGGCAGACACAGTCAGCAGCGACTCCGCCTCCGCCATGAACCCTGAGCCAATGAGATTTGCCAGCAAGTGAGACCCATCGTCTGCTTCCCAGCCTGTAATTGGTTGTCACCTTCTGTCTGTACCTAACCGCGCCCTTCTATTGGTTCTCACCTAAATTCTCCAGGATCATCTTCCACTTGTCCCTGACCTCCCGACGCATATCTCTCATAGACTCAATGTCCACACTCAGACGCCGATGTGCCTACAAAGGAAAAGGATTCAGGGTTACAAAAAAACACTATCAATACTATACTACACAACAACCACCCCCAAAACACTATCAATACTATACTACACAACAACCACCCCCAAAACACTATCAATACTATACTACACAACAACCACCCCCAAAACAC
>JACXGJ010008939.1:0-25734 GCA_016801105.1 Esox niger
ACACAAAGACAAAGGGAGCAGAGGGAACATATATACTGAGGGGAATGACTAAATGATGATCAGGTGCGCTAAACGAGACAACAGGTGCAATGAGTTGATGAGATGGGGCGATGGTGTCAGAAGGTCGGTGACGTCGAACGCCGAAGCCCGCCTCCTGCAGGGGGAGGATGGGCAGTAGATGGCGTGGTCGTCACACCTCTCCTGTTCTCCGCACTGCGCTCTCCTCTCCTTCATTAAAAGGAATGAGTTAAAGATATAAAATGTTTAGATTATATCATGTCTAGATTTAGGTGTTAAAAAAAGGATTTTTCCCAGACAGTTATTATTTAACACAGCAAAGAACAATACAATGTTTTTTTTCCAAAGAGAAAAAGAAAAATGCAGACCGTGGAGAATGGAACACACGTCCAAAACAAACAAAACAAACAAAAATGCAAGCCACTCAATTACACATCCCGCCATATTGACTTTGAGGTATTCTTGAATTTCTATCCAATGTATTTTATAATACTAGAAAAATCGCTTGAGTCCCTAAGTTGCTTATTAAAAGTACATTGTTATGAGTATGACAATGTTTAAAAAAAGAAAAGGTATCACCCGAGAAGATTCATTAAAATGACATTCTTTCCAGCAGGGTGAGTGGAAAGGTTCGCCAAAATGTTGTATTGGCTTTGAATTTGTCCATCAGAGAAGGAGGTTTGCTTTAAATTGGGGAAACCTATTATTTTGTCTTTTTCTCCCCAGGTAGTTACATTTGTCTGGGGAGATCTTGAATTGGAGATTTTCTGACCAACAGGAGTTTTGCGTCTGTACGGGGAAAAGCATTCTCTAATTTCACTTGATACAGAGATGCTACAAAACAAACAAGTGTTAATAAGAGACTGGATTTGGGTTTGTCGAGGGAAATATCATCAGCATGAAGAGACATTTTGATAGTGTTGTTAGCCATAGAGATTCTGATTAAAATCCACTCAGAAAAATTAAGGGAACACATAAATCACACATTGGGTCTCAATGAAGGAAATATATCAAAGATCACAATGTTTACTGTACATTGTGTAATTTGTTGAGAACAAAAGGCCGTAACAATGTTCACTGGAAAACAAAATCACCAATCGATTGAGGACTGGATTCTAACTCACACTGAAAAGCAAAGTAAACAATTGAAATCACAGACTGTTCCAACTTGCATAAATTTCATCACGGCAACTAACTGTGACTCAATAGTGGTTATGGCCCCCAGGTGCCTGTATGCACTCCCGACACATTCTGGGCATGCTCCTGATGAGACGGCGGATGATGTCCTGGGAATCTCACATGTTATCACTTAATTTGCACCAAAACAGGTGACATTGATTCACAATCACTTGTGCTTCGTAACTGGACTGATTGATATCCCTGAAGGTTAATTGACTTGGTGTTGTACTGTGATGATTACAGTACGTGTTCCCTTAATTATTCGTAGCAGTGTGTATAACTTGGGTTATGTGTTATTATTTAAAAAGATATGGTTTCTGAAGTGTGTGTGATGAAACTCTGGTTCTGATCTACTCATTCCTCCTTCCGTCCAGTCCTTTTTTTCCTTCTGTCCTTTCCTCTCATATGTTTCACACCATTCTCTCCTCCTTCTGCATGCTCTCTCCTAAATTTTCCATCTCTTGCATGACACAATATCCCCACGATGAAAACTATTTCTAATCCACCATATGATAGACAGACTGGACTGTTTCTGTCCTTCCTTTCCTTTCCATTCCAGTCTCTTCACCCCCTGGAGATAATGACCACTACTTTATATATAGTATGTGGTGATTATGCAATAGCATATCTTGTGTGACATGAACACACCGACTCTCACAAACACACACACGCACGCGTGCACGCACGTACGCACACACACACACACACACACACACACACACACACACACACACACACACACACAAACCACTTCCCTCTACCTCTTTTTTCTCTTCATGCCAAAAATAGCTATGCAAATACATAGCTAGCAAATGCCTGTAATATAATCTACAGCTCTCACTTTTCTTTTGTTTTTTCCACTTCTGTCTTCACGTTTTCCCATACTTAATCAACGTCATCCAAAAACATCCCGACACTTGGTTTCCCTCCTTCATACCCCTTCTCCCTTCTCTCCGTTTCTCTCCCTCTTTTTTCTCCCGCTCTGTCCTTCTCTCATACCCATTCTCTCTCTTGCTTTTCTCTCTATGTGGTTAGACACCCACAGAATGTCATAGACTGTGTGGTTTATTCTCCCGTCGTCCCTCGTCTCCCTCCCACATGGCAGTATGAAAACAGAGCTCCTGTGTCTTCTCTCTTTCATCTCGTTCCATGGCTCTGCGAGGGAAACCTCTGTGTTTGTGGCAGCGGGGGCCAAGACGGAAGACTGATTAGTGGAGAGGTTTTATGAAAGATGAAATAAATTAGCTCGATCCCTTCTTATGTCTCTCATCCATATTTACATTCACAAGGCCCTTGGCCGGCTCAATCATCAGGTCTTTACATCTTTATTTAAAGATACACCTTTGTTCTGCAGTGCTTTACGACCAGCAATTAGATGTTGATACAAATGTCAACCGTGATCTGATGACCCGCTCCAGCCATCCATTTGTTTCACTTTATCTATTTTTATGGCTTTGATAAAGATCTAATCAGATTTTAGGTCGGATTGTATACAGAAAATGCAGAGGTCTGGGTATCCTGAAGTGGGTTCTCTCTCCTGGTTCTCTCCCTCTATTTCAAAAGGAATCAATGGGTATAACAAGTATGGTGAAAACTCCTAGTTTACATCTATCCACATTTTTAAATCCATCAGAGGGAGTGAGTAAATTCTCACATCTGGTATAGCAGTCTTGCAGCCATCCCTGAATGTCTTTCCTGCTTGTTAATTAGCTATTTGTTGACCTTACTAAACACTCCTCGGAGATACAATATATTCCCCCTAGAGAGTAAGACGTGTGTGGTTCGTGGCCAGTCACAGAAACCCAGAGCCCACAGAGCGTTATTGATTCATTTAGTCTCTGGGATTGCACTCCCCAGTGGTCTGTTGGTTTGGACTGTGTAACTCTCCCTCTCTGTTTCTCCATCTCTCTCTAGGAGGAATGTAAGACCATGGACGGCAGTCTGTTGGGTGATGCCAATGGTGTAGAGCCCAGTCCAGGAAGAGTGAAGGAGTCGGAGAAATGGCAGAAGCCCCGGTTTACTCGCAAATCCCTGATGAACTGCTGTCTGGTCAAATGGATCATTGCCGCCAGGACAACACCAGACAAAGGTGAGGAGGGGAGGGAGTGGAAGAAGGTGAGGTAGAAAGGGTGGAAATTAACGGGGGAGGGTAAAAGGTGAGGGCAGTGGGTGGAACATGAAGGGAGAGTGTGGAAGGTGAGGGGGGAAAGAATATATTAGGGGAGGGAATATTTGTTCCATGAGTGTCTGTCTTGTCAGGACCATTCTGGGACAGTTCATCAGTGCCTCACTGTGGTTTAAAATGGGAAAGTCTGATTGAAAGATATTTATTCCAGGCCCACGTGTATTGTAGGACTTTGTTCTACTTAGCTACTTTGCTAACTGATCAATTCCGTGTTTACCTACATTCACCACACCTGGTCTTCCAGGTTAGTTAAATAAAAAGGGTTTCACCTCCATTTGTTTCCAGCGATGTAGTAGTGTAATTATTAATCTGAGGTGGGATGTTGTGATTTACTGGGGAGGATCAAATACTGAAGGGGCTTTAGAAAAGGGGAATGTGGTGTGAGAAGATGAGAGGTAGATCTGCCATTAAACAGTCAAACAAACATATATTATTACATTGAGACAAAGTGCAGTGGGTGTGGAGGTTCTGTGAGTACCAGGGATTCTGATAACCAACATATCCGTTTGCTGTGTGGTGGTTTGTTGCTGTGTGTTATTTGAAACTGGATGCACTGGAGAGAGGGGAGGGCCAGACGTTGCATTCTGTCAGATAAGTGAATAGACAAGCAGTGAGAGAGACAAAGAGGAGAAAAGGAAAGAGAAGAAACAGAGAGGGGTGATATTATCAGAGACTGTAATTCTGAATAGGAGAGAGGCCATCATTTCAAATGAACAATAACTTCAGCTCTGAAGACAGAGGCACTGCAGTGTGTGGATCGAATCTGTGTTGGATGCTGCACTGAACCCCTCAATACTTTAAATATCTCAGACAACTTCTTTCATAGGCTACTGTATATCCAACCGACAGGATTAAACAAGCTGTGTTCAGTTCACATTTTCTAGCCCGGGTTTGGACTGTGTTGAAATCTGAACTTCTTCCTGGTTAGGATGAACGAGTGCAGAGCAGAGTGTGAAACGGAACTAAATAAATTCCTACGCTGCTTCTTTGGCTTCCTGACTGGATCATTCTCTTCAGGTACTCCAAGGGGGGTGTCTTCCTCTTGGTCCAGCACACTGCTATGCTCTTCTCTGCCAGAGACCTGTGTGTAGAATCGTTAGCATGTGGCTCATTGACAGCATGGTTTAGAAAAGAGCATGTCAGGAGGTTCGGTTGAACCATAGATGTAAACAGGTCTGTTAATCCATGCCGTTGAAGCTTCTGTTCTAGCATGGGATGCGCTGCCAAACATCCCATGACAAATTGTTCTTGTTGCTAATGAATGAGATTAGCATCATTGGTTCTAATGACATTATAGAAGACCACACATTTGTCTTTGAAAAACGTATCCCAGTGAGCTACCTCCTGCTCGTTCTCCAGTATGAGGTATCAGAAGCAAACCAAAAACATGACATGTTTTTGTAGAATGTCCTGGTCTTTTGATGTGATCCATCTTTGTTCCACATGTCAATTTTGTTGCCAGTCGAGCAGAACTTCTCCGGTCATTCTCAGCCCTAACTACACAGAGAGTGACATGAGCAGTCCTGGATAACTGTTTTAGTCCACAAAAAGTAACGGATGAAGTTTGGAATGACACAATTTTATGTATAAAAAATCCGAAGACCAGCTTCACTACACTGATATTGTTTCCATCTAAGTGCTTTTCAATGTTTATGATTTTGATATGTTGAATACAACTGAACCAGCAAGAGAAAGTTATAACATTGGTTTGGGTAAATTTTTCTAAATCAGAGGAGTTACATTACAGGTGACATCTCTAACGTGACATTTACCTCGATCCAAAATACAGACCTGGTTATAAAAGTGTGGCATTTTCCTCAAATTTTCCTTGATGACTTATGGTCAAAAAGCTTGGACAGTTATACAGTTAATTGGATGGTTGCCTGTCCTTTCGTTGACCATTGATTAAATGTAAAACTATCCTGATATGTCCTTTTGTCCAGCAGCATCCATCCGTTCATCATCCTCTCCCACTGCTGACTCAGCAAGCTCATGTCTTCTCCTTTTGCTGACCTTCCCGTCCTGCCTTTCTGTCTCCATCCATGGTTATCATGTAGCCCAGGGCTGTCTTGGGAAAGCATTTTTGAGTGTGTCTGTTTTCATGATTATTATTAAGTCCAGAGGCCAGAAAAGAGAGAGACAAGAGCGCTGTTATGACTCATTCTTTCTCCCCCTTTCTCTCCTTCTACTCCTCTCTCACTCTCCTTAGGATGTCCTTTGGAAATGTGTTTTAAAGTTGTCACCCAAATAAGAGAGGTTAGGAGATGAAAACATCCTACATTACCTAACCCCTGATTGGATAAAAAAAATATTCACAGTGTTGAATGGTAGTACACGCACAATCAGGATACAATGTCATTACATTTCTGGATAATATTTTATCTTGAGGTTCTTGGCAATTGCCAGCCCTAGTGGGCATAATCACTAATTGCAAATGATAAGATTGTGAGTGAAAAAGAGGGTTAAATAAGCACATGAATAAAAGATGAACAAGATCTTGCGTTGACTCAGTTGTTCCATAACCCTTCATTTCCTTTTTTTTGCCATTCTGTAGAATAAAAAATGGTGATTGACTAAAAGATAGCAGCTGACTAGTCCTTAACATAATGCACTCACCACCAGGCTTTAGAGTTTGTAAAGTTTGGGTTGTTCTCTTCTGTGGAAGTGTTTTGTTCTTGCTGATCCTGGCATCTAGTGTTGCAGCCAAACATCTCCCCTATCTTTGGTTAATCTGCTCGGACCAAATTGGTTGTCATTCCTGTAGTCTTGTTCTTCATGCATATGCTCCTTTGTTCCTGACTGGGGTTTGGCCAAGTTCTGTCTCTTTCTGACAGTCTTTGACGTTGATTGTGTTAAGAGATGCTTGTGGGTCCCTTGTTACCCTGGAGTTCGAAGAGACTTTGAGAATCTTTTGATCAGCTCTAGCTGAATTTGATGGGATGTCACAGATTGCCAGTGGTAGATAATCTCCATTTATAGATCACTGCAAATTGTGGAATTAATGACTTTGTTATGACTCACTTGTGGGTGTTAGACAAAACCATGGGTCTGAAAATTATGTAAGTCCCACCCCTCCCAGTTACTCTCTCATGATTTCAAATGTCAGTGGTTAACTTTTTCAACACAAGGAAATAGCCTTTATGTTCTATATAACTGCATAAATCATTGATTAGTCTAGAAAAAACGTTGTCAGTGTAGTTGATTCAATGAAAGAACCTTTTTCTGTCAACAGTGTTAAATATCAATATGACCAAATATGAAAGAATGAAAAGACAAACTCAACATTATAGGGGTGTTCTCACCATCCCATAGCTTGGGTATACTTTTTTATACTGTACCTAATAGCACTGCAGGTAAATTGCTTTAGTTTTAGCCCCCTCATGGTTTGTACATGGTTCTAGCGCCCTCTAGTGCAGGCTGTAAATATTATACAGTTTGTGTTTCAATGTGTGAGTTATTAATGTGTGAGTTATTTGAGCCATTTTTGACAGATGTTTATCTAATCAATCCCCAAGGTATATGTATAGGGAGCAACATGTTCTGTAGTCATTTGGAAATCTGACTGTAAGTGTGCAACAGCTGGTTTAAGAGAGGGTTCAATAGCATAATGTGATGTGACATCAACATAAAAATAAAATGTACCATTTCTTACTGAGTCACAGAATTCTTTAAAATACAGACTGAACAGTATAGGACCCAAAATGTAACCCTATGGAACTACTTTGTGGGATTACAAAATGTATTTGCATCAGTTTCAAGAGCCTGGGTTCTGTTTCTAAGATAATTTTCAAACCAGAGGCAAGTATCTATGGGCAGGCCCAATGAAAATTACATTTTCAATAAGATTGAGTTATTTGCTGTATCACACCCCTTTGACAGGTCAAGAAAAATAACAACACAACCAAATCCAAAGCTTTTCATCCACAGCTTTGAAAATGTCATTTACAACCAGTAAAGTAGCTGTAAGAATACTGTGCCGGGTCTCAAACCCAAATTGTTCAAACTAGAATGTTCTGATAAAAAGGAAAGTTACTGTTTGTTTACCAATGACTCAAGGATTTCGCAAGGAATGACAATTTAGAGAGTTATCAAGGTCGTGTTTACACCTTTATGCAGTGGGAACACGAGTCCTTTTCCAAGCTTTAGGGATAACCCCAACATTTATTTTAGATTAAATATATGCGTTAAAGCTCCAGAGATGAAAGGGGCATCACAAAAAATAAGCCTGGATCTATAATAATAATAATAATAATTTAGACAACTTCTATTGCGCATTTCATTATAGAAAATAATCACTTGTTAAACAAAATAAAGTAGAACGACTATGATAGAGTAGGTCTTGACTAGAACTTTCTGACAGAGCTGAAGCTTTTCAGTAATTAGAATGAGCACCAAGAGGAACATGGCCCGTGCAGAGTGAGGACGAATGTGATCAACGAGGGAGACGAGCAGGTCCTCCAGAAACAAGCAGGCAGCACAGCCCCACCAGCTATTCAATCAATCAATCAAATTTATTTTATAAAACACCTGGCCTTAAACCCCCTGGAGCAAACAACAGTACTGTTGCACTTCAGTGGCTAGGGAAAAACTCCCTGAGAAGGCCGACATTTTTG
Organism: Esox niger; assembly: GCA_016801105.1. NCBI lineage: Eukaryota > Metazoa > Chordata > Actinopteri > Esociformes > Esocidae > Esox > Esox niger. Next base: position 7,996 of record JACXGJ010008939.1, read on the forward strand.
AAGAAACCTAGAGAGGAACCAGGCTCCGAGTCCTCTTCTGGCTGTGCCGGGTGAACATATTCAGTGTCCAAATAGTAATAGTTAATCGATGCATGTGGGTTAAGCCCAGAGTCTATTTAAACTTAGTCCAGATCGGAGGCATGACCAGATGGACAAGGACAGAGACAGACTGGGGTGGTCAGCAGAATGGCAGCTGAAATCAGCAGGTATATTTTTGATCTGCAACACGACCAGGAGGACTTTGGACAGGGACTGCATCGAGTCAAGCCTTGTACTCCGCAGGTGTGGGTAAAAACCTCATGTCCCCAAAGCTGCCAACCAACTTTTTTCACTCACACCCCAGGCTCCTCAATGTTTGGCTTTTTTTCTGAAGGATTCCAAGTTAGCCAAGTCCTTCCCCATGCTCATCACTAACAGAATTGTTCAATTCTCCCAAAACTATAGTGGTAGATCTTAAGGTCTTTCATTTCAGTTGTTTGTGGATCTCCGGATAATAGATAAAACCTCAGTGTAGACTTTCAATACAAATATTCAAAAGAAAACAATCAACTAGCAATGTGTTGATTACAGAAAAGTACAATTTCTGTTCGATTTTTACAGTTGAAAAACAAATAATATATAACTGATCAGCATTTTATTAGAAACTCAAAAACAAAAAATGTTTCAAGAAAATACACATGAAATACATAAATCAATAAAAAGCTATTAAAATAGCAGAGCAATCAGCCTGGGTGCCATAAAGGCGCCATGGCAACCGGAACTAGCATATCAGCAACTCTTCTTTTCATAGCTAACAAAGAATCAAATACCGTATTTTGTAGTCACCAGACTGAAAACACGTTGGCTCTTAACATCAGCATCCCTGCCTAAATACTTGATGTCTTCCTCTAATTTATTACTCTTTCAGTTGAATGTACCTATTTGAAACCATACATTAACTCAGGTAAAATGTATATAAATGTTGTATATTAAAAATAATGAATTTCTTTGAAGAATGCACAGATGAGTATGGAATGTACACGGAAAGGATCAGGAAGTTCGAAAATAACGTGATATAGAGACAATGTTCTGAGAGGGAGAATGAAGAAGTGGTGGTGTCTGATATTTCATGTGAAAGGTCAGGCTCTTTGGTCTGTCCTTTTTGATCTCTGTGTCTGAACCTCTTTTTCTCTCTTCATCTGTTTCTGACTCAAGCCCAGTTTCACAAACTCCAAACAGACTGGGAAATGTCACACACACAAACACTGTCAACCTCTCCACACAGTTGTCAGTGTCAGTTCAATCTGTGCTGTGATCAATTGGGTGGTAGTTTATGACAGGGAAAATTGTTATTCTCAAAGTTTACTTTATATTACTTTACTTTTCTGAGTCTGGTGGAAGTCTGAACTTGTTTTGGAGTTGCTTAATTTTCAATTTACGTAGTCTCATCTGACTCTGAGCATTTGTGTTAATGCTATCCAGACTTGGACTCTAGTATAGTAGATGGTCTAGTATAGGATAATATAGTTCATTGTGGAGTTTGGTCTGGTCGCTATGGGAGCTGTGATGGCAGCTCTCTCTCTGGAGGCCAGGAGGCGTTTGTCTCACCCGAGCTGTCTGTCTGACTGTCGCCCTAATGCTGCGCGGTACCACCGGTCAGGTAGGTCTGACTGTTTCTCTGCCTGCTGTTTACTTCTCTTACGATGACTCTTCTCTTGCTGTCACAGTATTCCTCTTGTCTGGCTGAATTTTACAGTATTCCTCTTGTTTGGCTGAATGTCACCGTATTCCTCTTTTCTGGCTGAATGTCACCGTATTCCTCTTGTCTGGCTGAATGTCACCATATTCCTCTTGTCTGGCTGAATGTCACCAAATTCCTCTTGTCTGGCTGAATGTCACCGAATTCCTCTTGTCTGACTGAATGTCATCGAGTTACTCTTGTCTGGCTGAATGTCACCGTATTCCTCTTGTCTGGCTGAATTTCACTGTATTCCTCTTGTCTGACTGAATGTTACTATATTCCTCTTGTCTGACTAAATGTTACTTTATTCCTCTTGTCTGGCTAAATGTCACCATATTTTTCTTGTCTGGTTGAATGTCACCGTATTCCTCTTGTCTGGTTGAATGTCACCGTATTCCTCTTATCTGGCTGATTGTCACCATATTCCTCTTGTCTGGCTGATTGTCACCATATTCCTCTTGTCTGGTTGAATGTCACCGTATTCCTCTTGTCTGGCTGAATGTCACCATATTCCTCTTGTCCGGCTGAATGTCACCGTATTCCTCTTGTCTGGTTGAATGTCACCGTATTCCTCTTGTCTGGCTGAATGTCACCATATTCCTCTTGTCTGGTTGAATGTCACCATATTCCTCTTGTCTGGCTGAATGTCACCGTATTCCTCTTGTCTGGTTGAATGTCACCGTATTAACTCACCTGGTTGACTGTCAGCATATACTTGCTACAAAAATAGAATCTAAAACATAAAACAACTACTCCAATAGGAGAACCCCTATCACAGAAGGCCATGCATGGAATTCAAAGGGGTTCAGTTTGCTCAGATGCTGTTTGCTCAGCATAACATTCTCTGTCTACTCTGTAGTACTTCATCAACTGAACAGAACTCCTATCTCTGTTTTTGGTCTATCCTTCCCTTTCCTCCTCCCAGCTCAAGAAGTCATGTTCTGCTGGATGATCTACAGTGTTTAAAAGCAGTATTTAGATGTCTCCATATTGACCGGTGTCTATCTGGTCTGGTTGTGTGTGTGACCCTGACTCCATTACCGCAAATACAGCTAGCATGGATCAATTCTCCAGCTATCTGTGGCTCTGTTGTCCAGAGGACCTAATGATGCGCACCTGATACTTTGTACTCTTACTTGTCTGAATCTGCTGTCTGTCTGTGTGTGTGTGTGTGTGTACATACAGTCACCCATTTTCAGTCACGAGATACACAATTGCTAAGCAGGCTTCCCTGGTAGTAGTGTGTGGATAGGAGGATCAGGAATCTGGTGTTGTGGAGAAGGTAGGGGCAGAGGACAGGAAGAGGGGAGAGACTCCCCCCAGGTTCATTGATCTCTCTCACACTGGCCTCTCGCTCTTCCTGCCATCTCCATCAATGCATTAGCGCTTTTTCTCTCTCTTACACTCTCCTCTGGCTCACGCACAAACACACACACACACACACACAAACACACACACTCACACACAAACACACACACTCACACACAAACACACACACCCACTCACACACACACACACCCACAAACACCCACACATACACACAGACACACAAACACACGCACACACACACACACACAAACACACCAACACAAACACACAAACACACACAAACACACCTCTGTCTCCATCACATCAAACTCAATGCATTAGCAAGTGCACACTCATCCACTGCTTTATCCTACCCAAGGTTTTCGCCCACCAATTCATAGGTGTGTGTGTGTCTGTGTGTGTCTGTCGGTGTCTGTGTTTGTCTGTCTGTGTGCCTGTCTGTGGGTGTCTGTGTGTGTCTGTCTGTGTGCCTGTCTGTGGGTGTCTGTGTGTGTCTGTCTGTGTGTGTGTCTGTGGGTGTCTGTGTGTGTGTTTACCTACAGACAGGAGTGGTCTATGAGAGGTTGTTTCCGAATAACTCAACATTGAAATGAAACTTTTGCAGTAGAAATGTCACCTCAATCTCGTTCTTTTCTGTTTTTCTTGGCTCTTAGAGAGAAGGAGAGTGGCTGATGGGGCGATGAGGTGTCTGCTATATGATCTGTGTGTGTGTGTGTGTGTGTGTTCGATCCACATATCCAGCCTTCTCTCTCTGTCAATCTGGATATGTGACTTCATCCGTGGTCCCCAAGCACTAGATTTGAAAGAGAAGATGGAAGGGGGAAAGGTAATTTGGGGTTGGGGGGGGTGGGGGAGTGAATAAAAGTGGGTCCAGAACAAGATACTGAGCCTGTGGTTGGAGAGAATGGAGGAATGAATATTGGGGATCGAGAGCGGCTGGAAAGAAAGGGATGAGACGATTGAGATGGACAAAGCAAGGAGAGCGGGAGAGGAATGGAGCAAGGGCGATATGGACAGAAAGAGGGGAGGGGTGGAGTGGACTGCCCATTGTAACTTTATCATCTGTGGTTTTCTTACGGGACAGTGGGAGAGAGGGGAGAGAGAGATGGCAAGAGGGAGGGGTGATCGAGTTGAAAGCCCTCAGCACTGACATTGGAGAAAACTGGAGAGACACAGTGAGAGAGAGATGAAGACCGCTGGTAGTAAGGGCGGTTCTCACCAGTAGCTTCACAGTCCATCGGACCCTTCTTTATCCCACACAGACTGAATCCTCCAGGCCTCATTGTTGTCTCTACATGGACTAAACTGACTGGAAATACTGGGCCAGATTAAGCCTAGACCAGATAGACTTTATTAATGTTAAAGCTGGCTTTAACTCCAACCAGATCCGGACCGGATTGAACTGGACCAGATAAACTTTATTAAGGTTGAACCTGGCTCAAACTCCAATCAGATCTGGACCGGATTGAACTGGACCAACTGTTACTCAGAAGAGGATGGAATGGTTCGGGAATCAAAGATAAATAACTGTGATGTATACAGATCTATGCATATACCGTACTATGACAAGCTGTAAAATTAGGGAATGTGCCAAGCCGTTATAGGTGGTCATTGGCATAATGTTTAATTCCCAGAATATTTAAAGAGAGAGGGTACCAAGATTTAGTTTCTTTATCTTTTGGTAGTTGTTTATGTTCTTGTTTGGTTTTGTGAAAGATGAGATGATCACAGTGGGGTCTAGAGTTTCACTCTCACTGCTGTCCTTCTACACACCTTCCTGAGTCAGTAGGTCAGTCATCTGATTCATTCATTGATTTACTGTTTGAAGACACATCATGAACCGAATATCAAATGGATACCGAAGACCTATGATTACCTGTCTGTTTTGATATGAAAGAAACAGTTTTGGAATGACTTGAGTGTCAACTTTGGACCCCTCGCTTATTTACAGGTCTGCCTTGTTTGGAATATTTTCTGTTCCATAATTTTTGACATTTCCTAGGGATTTGTTTTTGGCCACTCCTGATTTTTAGCTCCATATGTCAGAGCAAGCTGACCATCTTACCCAAGCAGCAAGTACCTATCCTAGCTTACTGACTTAAACTACAGTGACTTTCACTATTACTAACCTCGCACTAGTGTGAGTCTCCCAACCTGAACGCCGACCCTCCCCAGCACCAGGCCTTTGTGAGCGGGTTGCCTTCAGCAGGCTCCCCCTGCCCTTTCCCAGTCATGGGTTTTCAGATCCAGGGCATGGAGCTGTTTGCCATGGGCGTGGTTTTCGTCATGTTTGTGGCTGTGCTCAAGGGCTTTGGCATCCTGGAGCCTATGTCCTCTTTTGAAGGTAAGAGCCCTGAAGGCTCCAACTACAGAGGGTGGAAATCCAATGAATGGGCTGAGAGGCATAAATTATGGTTGTCTGTATTTTTTTAGTCCATTTTCGCAAAGACATGGCATTAGATATCTGCTCTCTGAAATTGGCTGTTGAGTCTGTCTCTGGACTATTGGAGGCAAAGTGGGTGCAGTGTATAGTACCAGTATATATCCCTCATATCTGGGTATCTAGTATCTGGGGTGGGGCATTTGCAGTGAGCCATCTTGGCATTAGGTATATTAAAGCTGAAGGTAAAGTGTAGAGTTATGGATCTAATGTAGGACAATAAAGAAACATCAATCAGATTCTAGAATGTTCCCTGAAGAAGTTTTAGGCTGAAGGCCAGACAAAGTGCCCTATACTCAGTGTGCCAAAGCAATTGCACTTGAAAGCCTCCAGCCACACTGCAGATTAAAGGATTTTTTTTTAACTTAACACAGGCATCACAAGCATTAGAGATGCCAAAATGTCTACCCTTTACCTCCTTTCTGGAATCTGGTAAATTGTGGTACTTTAATCATTTAGTGCTCCTATGGCTAGATTTTAGATGGCGATGGCGAACCATGAACATCTTGTATTGTATGTTAATTCTGAATGAGTGATTCATCCAGGAATTGCTATCATCTCTCATTCTCAAATTTTCAACCTCCCTCAAACAATCCCTCATTTTCTCGCTCTGAATTGCAAATTTCTCATTTCCTTCTCCCTCTGTCTTAACATAGTGGATCATTCTCTCCCTTCCTCTCTACATCTCCTTCTTCTTGTGGTCACATCTTCAGAGGCAGGGCTCAAACCCAGGTCTAGCATTACCTAGCATTAATTATACATGCATTATCGAACTGACTATATCTGAGAATGCCTAAATATGGAGCTTGTAGTCCTTCACCCGGACCATGAAGGACACTGGGCCTGTTGCAGTTGCCCCCTAGAATCCTCTCTTCCACTGTTCCTGTCCTACAATAGAATCCCCTCTCCCACTGTTCATGACCCACAATAGAATCCTCTCTCCCACTGTTCCTTTTCCACAATAGAATCCTCACTCCCACTGTTCAGGAGTGTCCTACAATAGAATCCTCTTGCCCACTGTTCAGTAGTGTCCTACAATAGAATCCTCTCTCCCACTGTTCCTGTCCTACAATAGAATCCTCTCTCCCGCTGTTCCTGTCCTACAATAGAATCATCTCTCCCACTGTTCCTGTCCTACAATAGAATCTTCTCTCCCACGGTTTAGTAGTGTCCTACAAAAAATCCTCTCTCTTACTGTTTGTGTGCTACAGTAGAGCCCTCTCTCTCACTGTTTGTGTTGGTATATTTATGGTATGTGTGAGACTGTGTACTGTATTTTGGGTGTGTTTTGTGTAGGTATAATTTGAGACATTAATGCTTTATTGGACAATAAAGTGGGGAAGACAGAGAACAGAGCTCATACTGAAAGAGCAGTAGTTTGGTCTTGAACCCACATCACAGCCTTTCCTGTGCACTGGAGGCAGTGGCCCAGTCTGCTGGACCTTGCCAGGCCTGTGTTTGGTGTCCTTGTAGTACACAGGTGTTTTGGGTATGTTTTATGTATTTTCAGTATGTGTTGGGCCGTGTACTGTGTTTTGGGTATGTTTGATGTTTTCTAGTATGTGTCGGGCTGTGTTCTGTATAGTGGGTACGTTTGGTGTATTTACTGTAAAAAGGTTATTTATTCGGTTAAATAAATGTATATGGTGGAAACTGTTTACCTAGTTATCTGGTAACATAATTTGAGTTACCAAACTGTATTACAGTGACAGTATTCTATGTAATGATGTGACATCCCCCACCTTTTTTAAGTTGCGAATACCTAAGTCATTAAGGTCTTTTCAACTTTTTGTAACTAAATTGTGTTATGTCATCTCAACTACAATGATAAAAGTTACTTGATAAACAATGATAACATTTTGTATTGAACATACAAACGGGGTCCCATTTATGTAAATGATTAGCCCTCATTACTTATTTATTTAAAGTGCAAGTAATTCTGGTCAGTACTTATGTTATGCTTATGATTATGATTATTTTTACCAACCTTATCCGGCATTATTGAGCAAGTACAGTGATGATTCCTCTAACTGAAGGTCTGTTGAAGGTTGAAATTGCTTTTCATGGGTGTGTTTGGTGATTTTCCAGAATTTGTGGGACTGTGTACTCTATCTAGGGTGTTTTTCATGTATTTCTACAATGTGTGTGGCTATGTACTGTATTTTGGGTGTTATATGTATCTTTCTAGAATGCTTGGGACTGTGTATTGTATTTTGGGTGGGTTCATTTCTAGTATGTGTGGGGCCGTGTATTATATTTTATGCTGTGATGGCGTCAGTAAGATGAGTCTGGACTGTGGACTGATCAATACATTCTGGACTTCTGCCTACAGTTTATTTTCTACTGCCACCAGAGGACAGTAATGATCACTTTTCATATGTGTGTGACAATCAACACCAGCCGAACAGCCTTTGTGCAAAGGCGCTGTACTGATATTTAGGAATTTGGGACATGTTGACAGGCTGACAGTATGTGGCCTTGAGAATGCTGGCCTACATAAGTCTAGGATGAGGCATCTATTTAATGCCATTTGGTGCATGTCAACATGTTAAATCACACTATTTGATGTTTTCAAATAACAATTCAAAACCAGCCTGAAAACAATGACCAGAATCATTGGTCAATGATTTAGTAATCCAGGTGACTATATTCACTTGTAGAACATGTAAGTAAAGTGATAGGTAACAAAGTTGATAACTAACAAAACAAGCTAGCCAACTGGTCCTGTTGCCCCAGTCAGAAGCTAACTTGGTTATAGCAGCTAACTAGCCACATCTACTTGTGTGTTTCTCAAGAGGGGAGAATATGATTTGCATCAGTTAGCTTTTTTCTGACCAGGAGTCCCAGCTAGATTGAATAAGTGTAGAGGAGCCAAATCCCTGCCATCCATCGCCCAAGTATCGAGCTGCTGCTGTAAAACTGTACCGGCATCATAACATGCATAGCAATTAATCACTGTGACCTACAGTGGATATAAAAAGTCTACACACCCCTGTTAAAATGCCAGGTTTTTGTAATGTAAAAGAACGAGACAAAGATAAATCATGCCAGAACTTTTTCCACTTTTAATGTGACCTATAATGTGAACAATTCAATTGAAAAACTAAATGAAATCTTCAAAGGGAAAAATGAAAAATAAAAACCTTACAATAACCTGGTGTGCACATCTTATAAATGGGGATGTGGCTGTGTTCGGAATTAACCAAGTCATTACACACATGCCATAATTTAAAGTGACTCTGATTAATCAGAAATGATGTTCAGCTGTTCTAGTAGGACATTTTCTTAGTTGCATCTCAGAACAAAAGCCATGGTCTGCAGAGAGCTTCCAAAGCCTCAAAGGGATCTCATTGTTGAAAGATATCAGTCAGGAGAAGGGTACAAAATTATTTCCAAAGCATGAGATGTACCATGGAACAGTGAAGACAGTCATCATCAAGTGGAGAAAATATGTCACAACAGAGACATTACCAAGAACTGGATGTCTGTCCAAAATTTATGAAAAGACAAGAAGAAAACTGGTCAGGGAGGCTTCCAAGAAGCCTACAGCATCATTAAAGGAGCTGTCTGGAAAGTACTGGCTGTGTGCTGCATGTGACAACAGTCTCCCTTATTCTAATTATGAATGGGCTATGGGATAGGGTGGCAAGATGGAATCCTTTTCTTACAAACAAGTTTGAAAAAACAAACATCATGTCTCCCAAAAGCATGTGGGAAAATGTGTAATCGTCTAAAGAAACCAAGGTGGAACTTTTTAGCTTTAATTCCAAAAGATATGTTTGGTGCAAAAACAACACTGCACATCACCCAAAGAACACCATACCCACAGTGAAGCATGGTGGTGGCAGCATCATCTTTTGGGCCGTTTTTCTTCAGCTGGAACCAGGGCCTTAGTCAGAGTATTAGTTTAACGGTGTGCACATTTATAAAACCAGGTTATTGTGAGTTTTGTTTTCCTCAAAGTTTTCAGTTTATTTTGCAATTGAATTGTTCATTTCATTGCTCACATTATTGGAAAATGTTCTGCCATGATTTATCTTTGTCTCGTTCTTTTACATCACAAAAACCTGGCATTTTAACAGGGGTGTGTAGACTTTTTATATCCACTCTACGTATGTATAGTATGCTTAAAAAAAAAGTACACGTTGAGCAATTAAGTGATGTGATGTCATATTCAAGTGTAAATTGTTCAATATTCTTAGGTGAGGGTCAAACAGTGTAAAATCACATGTATCTTTGTTGACAGGCAAGACCCAAACCGTGTTCCATAGGGACCTGGTTACAGCGTAGATTTGATGGTCATCGACAGCCTAGCTGTTTGAAGGTGTTATCTGTAACCCTATGTGTCCACCCATAGAGTTATCTAAATATGTGAGTGTGTCAGGCTTAGGGAAAATTCAGTTTAAACTCTACTGAATATAGAGAGAATGTGTGTCTGTACTTTCTTGTGAGTAACCAACCACTAGTATGAGGACGTTAAAATACCACAATGAGTTTCCGGCAAGTGTCACAGGTCTCAAGGGAACAAAGGTGAATTACTGTGGTGCTGTATCTGCTCCATCTGACTGTCTGGATAAATGCTCGCCAAATTGCACCCTGTTAGCTATATTTTATAGCCACTATCAAAAGTAGTTACTGTTAATGGAATAGGGTGCTGTTTAGGATGTCTTCTCTGCGAATCCTCTGCCACCTGATAGTGGTGTTAATGAACTCTGGAGAGACTACAACAATTAGACTTGAACTGGATCACCGGGCCTTCTGGGAACACAGGATTTAGGACACTTGGGCTGGGAGTCATTTCTCCAAACAGTTGTATTTTCTTTGTCTCCACTGCTCTGTCGGCACAGATCTGGCAATGTAGGTTTGTTGAAAGCAATATGGCGGCTGTCTGTTTGGGTGTCCGCTTCTTCCTGTCTTGTTCTGTCATATCAGAGAAGGGGGTGGCCAAGGAAGGAAGGTGGGATAAAAGAGTCTGTTTTCATGGTTAAGTGACGGCTCTCTGTTGGCTCATCAGAGTTGGGATTCAGTGGGATGATATAGTGTCCTGTCACCTGGCTGCCCCAGGATCTGGGAGTTAAAGGACGGGACAATAAGTAAACATTTAAAACAGTATTTTAGGAAAACAGAACTGGAATTATTATGGAAAGAAGAATTATATTTGTTCCCTCTTGTTTCTGATTTATTTCACAGGCTGTTTTTAGTCCTTTACAATATCATTGAGTGTTAATTTTGTACAATTGCTTTACATGGTTCTAACTTAAAATTTCTTTCACTTGGAACTATTCTTTCTAGAACTGTATAATTCTCTTGAACTGTATAATATCCCAAAGAAATCAATATCTCTCTTTAGCTTGAAAGACAGACGGCCTTTCATTGAGATTGACAGAGAGAGAGAAAGAGAGAGAGGGACAACCGAGCGAGAGAGAACAGAGGAAGCAAGAGCAGAAAGACAGAGTTTTTACGCTGGGGGAGCAGAAAGACGTAAAGACGGAGGAAGAAGGTGAGATGAGTGTGAGGTGGGAGTCAGAAGGGCTACAGACGGTGGGCATCGTCTGCCTTGTCCTGATGTTTCTCAAATTGATGCACCTGCTGGGACTCATCGACATCACTGAGACTGGTGAGAGAGGGGGGGGATAAAGGGCAAGATGGAAACAGGTAGGGAGAGGGAGGAGAAAAGGGACAGAAAGGTTGGATGGAGGGGCAGACAGGTTGGATGGAGGGACAGACAGGTTGGATGGAGGGACAGACAGGTTGGATGGAGGGACAGACAGGTTGGATGGAGGGACAGACAGGAGGATGGTGCATGTCAGAGGTTGATGGAGGGAAAATGTCACATATGAAGATTATATCTGAACATATCTTGACCTAACTTGACCATATTCTTTTTTCCCCTCTCTTTTCTCACTGTCTATGTATACTACTCTTTACTTCATTTACCGTCTTTACATTTCTCTCTCTTTCTCTATCTATATTTCTAAAACTGTTTTGTGTGTTTTAAGATGGTGAGTACGGAAACAGTAGAAATATATAGAAATTCCTTTTCTTTTTTAACAATGTCTTGCTATTATTTTCCCTAGTGCTTTCTCTTAATGTGCTTGAATACGTAGGTTAGAGACACATTATACATGTTTTTTATCAGCATGTGGACTTTATTGATCCATTTTAATGGGGAGTACATGCAGGTGGAAAACCGTAGATTCCTTTACTGACCCACAAAATGTCTTCCAAAATTAGCAAGAATGTTAGGATTTTACATTAATGCAACACCAAACACTTGTTTCAGTCATTCACTGAGATTCAAGTGATAAACTGTTAGTTGCATTAAATTTTAAGGCCACCCTTTTTCAGAAGTTACTTGATAACCCATTCTGATGCTGGTGTTGCACAACTAATTTCCTCCAGTGACCAAAGAAGACTTATTAAAATGTCAGATTTCTTTGTGGGACTCTCAACTAAAACTCTACACTATAGTCAGCTGTCTTATTCATAGCTCATATTCAGTGTATAACTATTATTAATTTGGAACCTGATCATTAATATCTAATCAGTGAACACTAATAGATGAATGGGTTTGTTTGCCAAGATCACACTATAAAAGAAAGTACTTCCCCTCTATTTATAAGTCCACTTTGTGTTTCAATCTTCCACTCTTTTTCTAACTCTTTCTCCATCTTCCCTTCTTCTCGTCCCTTAAATGTGTTCTCTCACACTCCTCTCTTGCCCTGTCTGGAATGAACTCATCCCTTCCCAAACCCTCTATTTCTCTTTCTTCCCATCCCTCTGTTCCTCCCCTCCCCCTATCCTTTTTTTGTTTCCTTCTCTTATCACTTCATCTCCTCCCATCTCTCGCTCCCACTCCCTGCCCTTCTTTCTTTTCTACAGACAGTAGTGACAGTGATTTGGAGCTGTCCACAGTTCGTCACCAGCCAGAAGGCTTGGACCAGCTGCAGGTTCAGACCAAGTTCACCAAGAAAGAGCTCCAGTCCCTATACAGGGGCTTCAAGAACGTATGTAGTGGGACACGAGAGGATGCGGTCAGCGTAGCACTGGTCCAGAGGTCTTAGCCTTCAGCGTTAGCAAGTAACACCCTGGATCAGAGCTTGGGGCCGCGAGGCTATAGAACCAGGATGGGAAAGTAGTACAGTAGAATGTAGAATACACCTGATGGTATATAGTGAGCAGATAAACCAAAATTACTTTACTATTAATATGAATATCACACGTGTGGCTACTTTCTATGTACACCCCTCCCTGTCTCTGGTAGGAGTGTCCCAGCGGATTGGTTGATGAAGAGACGTTCAAGACCATCTATTCTCAGTTCTTTCCCCAAGGAGGTGAGACCAAAGCGCAGAGTAGTGCTTCCATTGAAGTTAGTTTAATTTGCAAGGATTATAATAGTAATAGTCCCCTTGACAGATGAACAGTAGAATGCCAGGAAAATCTGATGGATAGTATTTTAATTACCGTGGAAATGCTAACCTCCCTTTACCCTTTACCCTCTCCACTCTGACTCCCTCTACAGATGCCACAACCTATGCCCATTTCCTCTTCAATGCCTTTGATATGGAAAGAAATGGCTCCATTCGTTTTGAGGACTTTGTGATTGGCCTTTCTGTTCTTCTGAGAGGGTCAGTCACAGAAAAACTCAACTGGGCCTTCAACTTGTACGACATTAATAAGGATGGTTACATCACTAAAGAGGTACAATGCAAATCCTCACATTTAAAGAGGTGCAATATGTTTGGTTACTATAAAAATACCACACATCAAACACCACAAGAGTACAATGCGATTTTCCCCTACAGAAACATTTTCATTTTGGTTATTAAGTGGACGCTCTTATACAGAGAGACCTACTTAGTGTTCATACATATTCATACTTTTCTCATGCTGGTGTCACTCATCTTAACAGGTACACTGTGATTGGTTAGTCTAAATCTATTTCCTACACCATGCCTCACGTTCTCTCCTCAGGAGATGCTGGCTATTATGAAGTCCATCTATGACATGATGGGCAGATATACCTACCCCAGTGTACGGGACGATGCACCATCTGAACACGTGGAGAAGTTCTTCCAGGTGCGTTGGGGAATTCACACAAGCACACACCTTTAACGGAAGGAACCTGCTCATTGTGCCATTACCCTGCCTTCTTTTTCTCTCATTCCTTTTGTTCTACAGAAAATGGACAGAAATCGAGATGGAGTGGTGACTATTGAGGAGTTCATTGAGACGTGTCAGAAGGTACAGTTATAAAACAAATCAGCACACCTGTATGCTAGCTCAAACTTTGACATGAGTAATACATTATTTAGATGGCGCTACTGGCATTCATAACACCTTTAGGAATCCAGTCAGAATTAATTGTCATGTTGCAGTAGGGGAAATTTATGATACATTTATATATTTTTTAAATGACCATTTTCTTGAATATAAAAAAATACAAGTCTAAATTAAAGTTCCTTGAAATACATAGTCATTTACACAGACATTTATACAGCTCTGGAAAAAATTAAGAGCCCACTGCATCTTTTTCTTTCTATTGTAATGAACACCCAGACCAGGAGGTTGAAGCTCCAATTGTTTGTGAATGCAACTGTCTGTTTGTCACCAAGCACAAAAGGGCATAGGCATGACTCAGAAACCAGAGAGGGAACCAGGCAGGTTCGGTAACAGGTGGTCAGGACGAAAAGGCCACGGTACATTTTCACTGACAAGAAAATCCACAGAACAGGCAGGCAGGTCAAAAGGCAGGCTTCTATATGTGGAGACAGACGGTAACAGGGCAAGGAGAGAAAAACACAACAGGCAGGGAAAAATAGGTTATTCGATCTGCACCGATGCACTGGCTTGGCAGGTTCACTACAAAACAATACCTCACAACAAAGAAACAAATGGGTGGCGAAGGTCTGTCTTTAATGGGGAGGGAATTCCGGTGTCTAGTATTCCGGTGATTGCGATCTGGAGTGAGAGCTGCGTTCAGGTGCGAGACGTCATGAGTGTGTGTTGGTAACAGATAGAGGGTGTGAGTGGATAAAGATGGGGCAAGGACGCAGCGGGGACCTCACATCCTTTCCAAAAAAGTTGGAAAGGAAGGTTTTGAGTGAGGAACAGAAGGGTTAACATTTAGATACCACAGCCAATTGATCGCTTATGTTTCTCACTCAAAACCTTTCTTTTCGACGTTTTTGGAAAGGAAAGAAAAAGGTGCAGTGGTTTCTTAATTTTTCCCAGAGCTGTATAACAAGTTCTATTGATTTAATTTTTGAGTGGCTGCAGATTCCTTTTTGCTCTGCACTTAAATGAAAAAGTATCTCTTTTACTAAAGAAACCAGAAGCTTCTGAAGATCGATAAGCTTTTTTTACTGAAACGGTTAGTTGCAGCTCATTCCCTTACTTTTCTTAATGTCTTATCTGCTGCTGAATTCTTCCTATTTCTGCTTCATGTTTTGGATCATCTGAGAGTTAATTTACGAAATAAAAACATGTGACTATTTAAAGTAACATTCTAACAGTAAATAGCATATTTGGTCTACAGAAACAGGCTCTCCATTCAAAGTAGGAAATTATATGCAAAATAGTAGTAAGCAGTCTAACATTGCTGGCTTGTGATTGGCTAAATGGTAGGGAATGTGCAGAGTTGTGGCAAAATATTTTTTCTTTCAAGAGACATGCATTCAATAGCAGCTGGGTTTCCACACCGTTGACAACTCACTATAATCTACACTGTGTGGAACAGCCAAATCACTCGAGAAATATGACTACAATGTGTAAACATGCCAACGCCTGACTAAAACAAAAAAGATTGTGGATGATCAGTGTCTTACCACAAAGCCATTACATTATAAACGCTTAAGGTATACATTTGTTATAAGCTAAACATAATTTAAAGAATACATGGAGTTATACAAAAAATCATTTTGCAAATGATACAAAAAATTAAATTGTGTTATTATGGTTGTTATCAGTTATACTACAATGCTAATATAAATGTGTATTCTCCTGTTTTTTTAAAGGTGTGATAAATGTCTTATGTTTACCATGCATCCCATTTTAATGGGAGATTTTTTTGTGGACCAATAATCCAATGGAACAAATATATCAACCTAATGACTTTCATTTAACATTCTGTTATTTTCTTCTTCCAGGATGAGAACATAATGAACTCCATGCAGCTCTTTGAGAATGTGCTCTAGAGCCCAGTAGACTGTTCTATGTCATTTTCCCAATGTTTGATTCTGTCCTTCTATCTATACACAAAGGTTGTTACCACATGCTTGCAGGCATACAAAACACACACACACACACACACACACACACACAACCTAAATCCAATGGAAATCTAAAGATATGTGTACATGTTTAGAAACTAGCAATGGCCATTTACTTATACACTAGTCCCAACATGCAACTACTTCTGGAATAAAAAGAACACTTGTCCCAACATGCCACTGCTACTGGAATAAAGAGAACCCTAGTCCCAACAAGCCACTGCTTCTGGAATAAAAAGAACACTAGTCCCAACATGACACTGCTTCTGGAATAAAGAGAACCCTAGTCCCAACATACCACTCCTTCTGGAATAAAGAGAACACTAGTCCCAACATGCCACTGTTTCTGAAATGAAAAGAACACTAGTCTCAACCTGCCACTGCTTCTGGAATAAAGAGAACACTAGTCTCAACCTGCCACTGCCTCTGGACTAAAGAAAACACTAGTCAACCTGCAACTTCTTCTGGACTAGAGGACATTAGTCTCAACCTGCCACTGCCTCTGGACTCAAGAAAACAATAGTCAATCTGCCACTGCATCTGGACTAAATAGGACAATAGAAAACTAAAAAGGAAAGGGATGATCTGCTTACAACTTCTTAGCCTTCCAAAGAAAATGGAAGGACTAAACTACATAACTCTGCTTATCCTAAACCCTTTTAATATTCTGCCTCCTCACTGGACCAAAAAGACAATTGTTCAAAATTATGGAAACCGAACGGAAATAAAGTAAATTAATTAATCACAATGTCGCTGAGCTCCAGACTGGGAACTTTCCACACAATGGGCGGAAATCAATCCGTATCCCTGAAGATCAGCTTTATAGCAAAGAGAATGAAAGGTCATGTTCATAAAGTTGCAGAAACTAAACACACTCACAAACACACACAGCAGAGACGACACACAATCTCACACACCTAGAAGAGACTCACCAGGAAAGGGTATCTGAGGACAAACACACTTTGTTAGACAAGTGTTTCAGTGAATTTTTGTAGCATACAGAATGTCAGACGAGGTTGTGACACTGGCACCAAACCCCACATTAACACAAAACAGAAAACAACCCATTTGTCAGATGTGATGTGTGATTTGCTTTTACAAATAATCATTCATACTGTGCAATGGGCACCAGAAGATAATACATTGTAAATGGGGATAGCCACTGTGGACCACTAAAGAAAATCCTTCTGGCTATGTAGATATGTATAGACAGTGATACTGTATATATGAACATAAAGCCAGGTGTCATGCTCTCATCTTTACTGCACTAAGAGTAGGCATTAAGGTTAAGGCCAGACAATCTGTGTCCACTAAAATAACAAAAATTCAGTTAGCTGGAAAGTGTTAGTTATTTTAAGTCAGTTAAGGAACCCCTACGGTCAGTGGCTTCTACCTCTAGTTGTTGCAGATGACATGCAATGTGCAGGAGGATCTGTTTTGTCATCAATGGACCTGCATGAGATATACAGAAGGTCTGGTTTGCTCTGTTACCAACTGACCAGCATGATGAAGATGTACAGTATGCGTGTGCCACATTATAATGTGTTTTGTGATGAGTTGGCCGCTAACATGTGTTGTAAAGCCACCGTCAAAGGAATACACAATATACAGCTATGGCTTTATCTCCCTTCTTAATCCCTCTTCAGTTTTAATTTTGTTTATCTGCATTTCAAATGGAACCCTGTTCTCTCTGAAAAGTAGTGCACTATAAAGGGTATACTGTGCCATGGCTCTGGACTAAAGTAGTGCACTATAAAGGGTATACTGTGCCATGGCTCTGGACTAAAGTAGTGCACTATAAAGGGTATACTGTCCCATGGCTCTGAACTAAAGTAGTGCACTATAAAGGGTATACTGTGCCATGGCTCTGGACTAAAGTAGTGCACTATAAAGGGTATACTGTGCCATGGCTCTGGACTAAAGTAGTGCACTATAAAGGGTATACTGTGCCATGGCTCTGGACTAAAGTAGTGCACTAT
>JACXGJ010008940.1:0-25594 GCA_016801105.1 Esox niger
CTACTTATGTTGAATGTTTGTGCACGTAGTGGTGGTTTATTTTGGTTGTTAGCCGTAGGCTATGTCACCCAGTCATTGTGTCTGTTTTGAGTTTGTTCTTTTGTTTCTTTTGTTCCTGTCCATTAAAGTATGGATCATTATTTCTCAAACAGCCGTTCTGCCTCTGCTTTTCTGTCCACATACCCCGGACACTGTGACACCTTTCTATATTGTGTTATGATGGAGACATTCATCCATTTTGTTTTCTATTGTGTTATGACAGAGACATTCATTCATATCGTTTTCGATTGTGTTATGACAGAGACATTCATCCATATTGTTCTCTACTGTATTATGACAGAGACATTCATCCATTTCGTTTTCTATTGTGTTATGGCAGAGACATTCATCCATATTGTTTTCTATATTGTGTTATGACAGAGACATTCATCCATATTGTTTTCTGTATTGTGTTATAACAGACAATCATCCATTTTGTTTTCTTTTGTGTTATGACAGAGACATTCATCTGTATCGTTATTGATTGTGTTATAACAGAGACATTCATCTGTAATGTTTTCTATATTGTGTTATGACAGAGACGTTCATCCATACTGTTTTTGATTGTGTTATGACAAAGCAATTCATTCATATTATTTTCTATATTGTGTTATGACAGAAACATTCATCCATATTGTTTTTGATTGTGTTATGACAGACATTCATTCATATTGTTTTCTATATTGTGTTATGACAGAGACATTCGTCCATATGTTTTTTATTGTATTATGATAGAGTCATTCATCCATATTGTTTTCTGTATTGTGTAATGGCATAGACATTCATCTGTATATTTTTCTATTGTGTTATGATAGAGACATTCAACCATCATGTTTTCTATAATGTGTTATGATGGCGACATTTATCAATTTTGTTTTCTATTGTGTTATGACAGAGACATTCATTCATATTGTTTTTTATATTGTGTTATGGCAGAGACATTCATCCATATTGTTTTCTATATTGTGTTATGATAGAGACATTAAATCATATTGTTCTTTATATTGTGTTATGGCAGAGACATTCATCCATTTTGTTTTCTTTTGTGTTATGGCAGAGACATAGTAACCCTTAATGGACAGTTTGTGACAAGGATGTGACAAAATAAGTCAATGTGTGAAAACATCTGTGTGTTAAAACGTATTTGTTAAATGCGGTTGAAGGAAAATCGCTAGAATTCTGCAAGCTGATAGGCATGCCACAACCAGGAATACCATGCAGCAGGACAGACGGTGTGCTGAATGACATCTCAGAATGCACAACTTGCCCATCCCTAATCCAAAGAATCTGCTGCAGCTGACAACCACACCAAATTTGACTAAGCTAAATCAGCGATAAAACAGAAGAGGTAGCTCCAGTGGACATGGAATCACCAACACAGGACACAGTGAGGTGTGGACAAACATTACCTGGTTCAACTAATCCATCTTTGAGATTAGATGGAACGTGCTATTTGGAATGGGAGAGTACCAGCGTCTTATCTGTAGTAACTGCATGAGAGCAACATCCCTGAGGAGCTTATTCAAGACCCTTTAGAAGCTATTTTCTGAAGAATACTAACTACTCTGGAGGCAACTGCATCTGACCCGGTGCTACAAGTTTAACTGGTTACTGAGTGTATTGTGGTCTCGAGACAAAATCTGACCATGTCAGTAGATAGTTATGCTTATTCCACATAAATACATAGAAACAATTGACATAACAAACCCCTAATATCACCCATCAGAGATCCCCTTTACCCACCCACCCACCCCCAAAGTGTATGAGATACTGTATTGTCATTTGTGTGGGTTAGGGGTGGGGATACCCCTATCTGTCTCTAAGTTGGTCTAGGGGTGATCGGCAGGACCTGACAGCGGGGATGCCTCTAGACATCTCTGCTTTTAGTTTTTGTTTTTCCCCAATTAGAGGCAGCTGCCAGCTTTGCCTCTAATTGGGGATCCTATTCATTTTCCGTTAGGCCCACACTCTGTGTTGATCATTGTTTGTGTTATGTATAGTTCTTGGTTGGTGGCTCCCCTTTTCTGTTCTGTTGTTTGGGAAGAACATTAAAATGATTTATGACAGCTCTTCCTCTGTGTCCTGCCTACCTGCCCCCATGACAGTTTGTTTCTGTCTTTGTCCTAATATACTGATATCCATCCAAACTTAGATGTATGGAAGTTAATTTCCATTTTTATTCTTTGTAGAGGAAATCAAAATGTTATTTGTCATCATTACAAAATAGACAGTGAACTTGATCTGACATCTCAACATTTGCTGAGACCTGTGGGCCCTTTACCCTCTTTACTGATCTAAAGAAAATGTTGCAAGATACCTTATTTATTATTTGAGGGTTTGAACATGTGGCTGACGAAATGGCGGTAACCAAAAGTGAACAAAAAATTAAGGCCAGAAATATGTATGCTTCTGAATGTAAGTGTAACATAAAGGTAATCACAAACAGACCAGAGATTACTGCAACAACTACAGAAAGCCGGGCCAAATATTGAGATACACAGGAAACAGACAGATTGCAAAGGTTGTATTGCAAATTTCCCTCCCAAATGTTCTCTAATGAGTCTCAGCATTTAGTAGAGAGGGACAGTTGTGTATGTAGCTATTTAGACCAGCCTCTGATATTATGTATAAGGCAGGAAAATAATGTACTTGTCTGTTGCCGGTTCACCACTTTTCCAATTTTGGACCACTTTTGTTAGGTACTGACCACTGCAGATCGGGAACTTGTGGGGCTGCAGTTTGGAAAATGCTCTGACTCAGTTGTCTAGCCATCACAATTTGGCCCTTGTCCAGGCTGCTCAGATCCTTACGCTTGCCCATTTTTCCTGCTTCTAACATCACCTTTGAGGACAGAATGTTCACTTGCTGCCTAAGATATGCCACCCACTGACAGGTGCCATAATAATGAGATTATCAGTGAAATTCACTTCATCTGTCAGTGGTCATAATGTTATGGCTGATTGATGTCTGTTTCTTGTGTACTTAGGATCGAAATAAAATCCCAATTGTGATTTGTAATGAATTTGTCTCAAGAAACAAATTCAGGAATTCAGAAATTGCTAAATAATGCTAATTAATTAATTATTACAACAGTTGGGTCTGAGTTGGACTGATGGTTAGGGGGAACAGAACTGGAGAAATGTTGTTACTATCCTCATGTTTTGTTATAATCTCTGATTCTTCTTTTATCTGATGGCTATGCACTTGAGATTCCTCTTTGGATGTTGGATGGAGGATGTTTGCATTGAGACATAGAAATCTTCTCTTGCCTTTAACATTGCTGTAAAATATACAATTGAATTAATTGAATGAATTGCATATTTCCCCCAGCTGCAAGTGACTTTAGCTCTCATTTAATGGCAAGCTCTTTAGTACTTGGGTGAAGAGCGTTTTTCTCATTGTCTTTTTCCCTTGTTAGGTTATTGCAGGTGAAAGCTAATTCATAATCAGGAAAGCCATCTAGTGAAGAACGCATGTACCTGCATTGCTAAGTGTTCCGATATGGAGTTGCATTTGGAATGGCTTGCAAAGCCATTTTGAATCCACACACATCATTCCAAGCATCCCGGGCGTTTCCCAGCCAGCCAGTCACTCTTGCCTAATTCACTAATGAGTCTGTTCTGCTTTTAGTGGGCCAAGGGTTACTCAATAACTAATGTGCACTTTTAGTTCTGTCGGCTGCACCTGCTGTCAAGTGACCCAGGAGTGACCTACACCCTTCACGCTCCTTTCTGTTTGCACACAAAACAGACAAGACAGACAGATGCATGGATTGGACACACTCACACAAAATCCATACTGTGCAACATAATTAAATGCCTGAATCAATATAATAACACTAAGCAGAATGTTGTTTATGCATTCATGTGCAATCAAATTTTTTTATGACCAATGAATGTACTAAAAGAATGACTCGTGTCCATAGTAACTGCTGTCACCTTTATAATTATCGTAATGATTGATATTAGTAAAATATCTGCAAAATGTGGTTGGTGCGCGCAGTCTTTCCTACACCCTGTCACACCACCGTGTCTCATCTCGTTTGTACACAGACATTTGCTCTGTCTGTCTTTCTCAATGGCATACGCTCATTTCTCCTTCATAATCACTGTTTAAACACGCTGTCTCATATGCACACAACCTCTCCTGATTCTGGTTATTGTGTCCCAGACACTCATCCACACAGCCAACCCCCCGCTGCGTTAGAGCAGAGTTTCCTAGGCAGCCAGAGCGGAGCTCGCAGAGCTGTAACTGTGGCTGTGCCGTACTGGGCTGTGACGCTTTGCGTGGCGCTGCTTTGCTCTGCTCCAGAGAGTTATCACAGAGACAGCCTGCAGTCAGCGATCTACACCAGGCTCTGCACGGCACCAGAAAAAAGGCAGGCTAGGACTGCACTTCACTGGACTGTCGTACTGGACTCTACTGGTCTCTACTGGACTGGGCTGTTGCACCGGACTCTACTGGACTCTCCTGGACTAGGCTGTTGCAGCGGACACAATTGCATGCTATAGGACTGGGCTGTTGAACCGGACTCTACTGGACTCTACTGAACTGTCTTGCACAGCCAGACTATTGCTTCAATACACAGAAGTGGACTGGACCACTGCACTGGACGAGGTCTGCAGTTAACCGGGCTAGGCTGTTCCAGGCAGGAGGGTACAGGTCTGTCAGGGCTGTGTTGTGCCAGGCTGGCTGACAACCTTTAGGAGCTGGGAAGGCGGAACCCCCTCTCAGGCTCCATCCCTGTGTCACACCTCTACAGCAGCACCTTTCAGTACTCTCCCGCAGAGGAACCGAGCACAATGAACGCACTGTCCGTCTATCAGCCGAGAGAAAGACGGGCACAGGAAGACACAAAATAGTGTTTTGTTTTTGGGGGGAATTCTGCATCCTTTGTCCTGTAAAACCGTGAGATTAGAGAGAGCTGAGGGTGGGCGTCTTCCATGCCGCTGCAGGGGGAGTTGGAGATTTGGTGCGTTGTTTAGCTGCAGACACTTAAGTGCTTTTCTGGGGACGACCGCTAGCTGTTCCAGACTGACCGTTGACTGGCAGTTGGTCACGACCATTCAGCTGTTTCTGGTGGTGGTCTACCCGGGGCAGACATGACCCAGCAGGCCGGCGTGGGGGTTGACACACTGGCAGTGCCTCCCATGGCCAAACATATCGGTTTGAACGAGGACTTGGTGAAAATCCTGCGAGAGAACCTGCTGCAGCCGGAGAGGACCCGGGGACACCGTCGATCGCCCTCGTCCATCTCTCCCCGTCTCTCCCCCCGGAACTCCCCTCGCCTCCTCCGACGCATGCTGATCAACAACAACAACCACAAGCAGAGGAGGTTCACAGTGGCGCACACATGGTGAGGGAACATGAGCTTCTGGGAGGGCGGCCAGGGCTTTAAAGGTGCCATCGATTGTTGGTCTGGGAATGTGCGTCTCACTCTGCTGCCCAACCTTCACGTGTGAATACTCTGTGTGGGTATGCGGGCATGGGCGTGCGTTCTTATGTATCAAACTTAAGCAAGTTGTGTGTAGGACACTTGGTTTCCTGGGGTGTGTGGGAGATTCGATTAGCTGTTTCAGTGGTCCGTTCTCTTCCTTGTTGGTTGTTAAAGTAATTTGTATCTGCGGTTGTTGTGGAATTTCTGGATCTGATGTATTTTTTTAATCTATTTCCAACAGAGTTCTAATCAATAGAATTGCTATCACACCGTACAGGGGCTATAGAATGTATATGTGCAGGTTCAGTCATAACAGCGTTGTGTTTGTGTGTGTGTGTGTGGGCATGCGTGTATGTGCTGCTGCTTGTGAGTGAGTGAGAGAAAAAGAGAGAGAGATATTTGTTAGAATGCAGTGAAAAAAGGAGGAAAAGGGAAAAATGTGTTTTGTTACTAAAGTACGTGCTATATATTCTACCTTGCCTGCAACATTGGTTTATGCTGGTGTTAATGCCTGTGTTGTAAACAATGATATTCACCATTATGTTGCTCACCGCCTCTTCTTTCATCATCTGGTGGGTGTGGAGCTGCAGTTGCGGAATAAATTGGCTTCCTATCTATTCCTGTCTGCCTCCCACGCCTTTTACCATCCTCTCCCCCTCCCATCATCCGTCCCTCCTTCTCTCTTCCCTCCTCTTTCCACCCCTCCTCCTCTTCCCCTGTTCCTCCAGGGAACCTCTACAAGGCTTTTTATGTGATTAAAATCCCATTTATTCCACATTTTACCATCCTGTTCCCCATTCATTATATTTTTCATTAAAAAGATTACAATATTCCACCTGTCCTCTTTCCTCTATATCTTCCCGCTTCCTTTGCTTGCTTCATCTTTAGCGTCCCTTCCCCTCTCATCCTAACCTTTCTCCAACCTCTCCTCCTCTACCTAATGTTCTTCCATCCCTTCCCATCAGCACATCGCTAGTTTTCTCTAGTGTTCTGTTCCTAGATGTGATGAAACTAATGAGTTGGGTATGGAAGCTCTAGCTAGGCTTCATAATTGCATTCCTCACCTTGCTCCATCTTCATTTGACGTTGCCTTCGAAGAAAGACAGAGGGAGATTCCAGCCTCCTAACCATTTAGATGACTAACATAATAAAATGAATGTTAAAAATGTAAGTTGAATATGCATTCTTTATAAAAGGCCATGTGCTTGCATTCGTGATGAAAAGATTAAATTAGCTAGCTAACGTGTGACAAAAACCAGTGCTGCATACATTTTTCTGTACTTGGCAGTTCAAATGTCTAAACGACACATTTTGAAGAACCTAATGTGATGTACATAAGGTTTTAGTAAGACAACATTGTAATAAAGAAGGCTTGGGCCTACCATGTACTTGCTATAACAGCCTCTTAGAGCCATATCACAAAGCGTTTACGCAAAACCAGTGAAAATATTAAAGCAATGTAGTGATTGAACAAAATTCATATTTACCAGTACTTTCGAGTTTGCAATCTCATTTTGTTCTCTCCGCCATATTTGGGAACGCACAGTCTGGCATAACCATTGTCTAGTGCGGATAATAACATGCCTTTAGTCGCAAAAAAAGGTGGGAAAACTATTAAATCCAGCACGATAGGGTTCGACAACCACCACTATAAACCAGGGTTGTCGAAGGGAACACGTTGCTATTTTGTGCATTTCTTATGACCCAATTAATCACACATCACAGTTTTTAACTGCTTGGGAGGTTAAGAGCTCTGGTTCAGCACGTATGTCAGACACAAGCCTGGGAGGAAACCCTACAGAGAGTCAGTGGTTGTGCCATAATCCTGTAAATATTAGGCCCTATTTATTATTGGCAATACAAGCAATGCTAGCCATTGTCACAACAAAAGAGAATGTAGACAAGTTCGTTTTGAGGTTGTCAGTGGTCACAGACAGTAAAAAGTAAGCTATGTTTATCAGAGATCCTTTGTGTTATAACTTCTGTGGAAGGGGAACAGAATCCAAGCACATGCTGCATAGTTGCGGCTCGAAAAATGGGACTAGACAGTTGTTACATTTTCAGCTTTAATAACGAAGGCTTCGGGATACAGCGCAAAGATTAAAAAAATTTCCTACACGAGTTCTAACCATGAACTTAGTGTTAAGACGGGAAACTGTGCTTGTCTACGCTCAGATGATACTGGTATGATTCCCGTCTGGTCTCATGCCTGCTGAGATGTGACAAGAAGCCCCTCCAGCCACACGACAAACACTCTCAGCATCTCAAAGATTAATGGCTCTGATTCAAGATGGCCTTGAAGTGTTTTTGAGTGTGTGAGTACATTAGTTTGTATTTATACTTGTGTGTGTGTGTGTGTGTGTGTGTGTGTGTGTGTGTGGGTGTATTTGCTTGTGTGCCTTCATCTGTGTATGTGGAAGGATGTGTGTGCAATGTCAAATGAAGACTGTGAGTGAGCTGCAGCCAGCAGTAATTGCTCACGAGTCACGACTCAGTACACTGACTGATATGAAGCAAGAAAGAGAGAAAGGCCGTTATTGTTGCTCAGCACTGAGTCGTGCCTTGGTGTCAGAACTATAACAGAATAATAGTACAACTCACCTTTTCTGCATCTTAGTGACAGAGATTTATTTTCTAAAAGTGTAAATATTGGACCTTGTGAAAAGTACACAGAATTATTTTGACCCAACCTTCTCTATCCTACTTTGTTGCCATTATATGGGTGTACTGTGACTGGACCGTGTCTTACATCGGTTGCTCTTAGGCAGGAAGGTGGACAGAATAAGGATTCAGAGGCAGGTTTGATCCAAACAGAACAGTTTCTCTATTGAGGCCTTTCCAAAACATGCACACACAACCAAGGACTTTTCCCAAAGTACAACATAAAGCCAGTGAATAATATGCAGGCCGGGCGGACAACTTTTAAGGTAACAGGGGTGTGGCATCGTCCCGTGAATTGGAATCGTCTCTTTTATTTGTTATCTCGGATGCACGTTACCCAGGAGGGGACCAAACGCCCGTCGTCTCCCCTGCTCTCGCTGCTTGTGAACTGCCCGTGCCTTTATGGGTGAACAGGTGATTAGTGCCTTCACGTGCCCTTGATTGGCCCTGATTCCCTGTACTCACATGCCCAGGAGGAGGGCCTGCTAGTAGGGCTTAAGGCCTCCCTCCCTCAGTGTTACTTCCATAGTACTTCATTCACAGTAAATATAACGGTTACCATGGAAAGACTGAGGGCTTACAGGTATAGTCAGACTAGCAATATTTCAGGTTTTCCTTGTTGGATTGCATAAACCAGCGGTTACCTGTACTTGAGTGACTTAAAGGGAATGCCTATGCCCAGTTGGTCACTCTTATTGTCAGATAGAATGTTGATTGAAGTCCATTTACTCTCAGTCAGTCTCTCATTGTTTTACAGCACAACTTCAGAGGAGAGCAGGAAACTGGACAGGCCAGTAAATCTGATGGCTTACTGCCCTGTAGGCTCCGCTACCCACTTCATTAACACCAAACACAACTGACTCTTTCTGGTGCTAGATATTTTTATATCTCTGACTGTGCTGTGGTGATGAAGCTGCTAGGATGATGGGAAATACAGAGCTTATTTACAGTACAAGCATTGTGAATGGTATAAATATTGATGTATTGTGGGATCTATTATTTTATTGAAAAGGCAATGTATATGGAAAATCTTCTGTTTTAGTAAAGTTTAGGGTAATTGCTGTCAGAATTGTTTACACTGTTTCAGTATTGTTTCAGTGTAGAAAACCCAATTTATTATATATGTTTAAGATATTTAAATGCAGGGTAGGTTACACTATATGCATCCACCATTATGTCAGCTGAATGAGCTTGAGCTTGGAATCAGGCTAGATGATAGGAGGTTGCAGATGAATAACCTTGAGGTAGAAGTGGTCAGATGAGCTGTCATATGTTCAAAGGAATGTTCTGGATATTTAAATGAGCATGACAGTTGGACATGGTTAAAGAGCTTGGTGGTTCCTTTATGGTTCGGGATAGTTGAACAATAGCAATAGTTGAGAAATGTTTGAAGATCATGAGGGTTCCGTATCTTTATATTTTGAGATGGGTGAAGGATTGTGATGGTTCAGGATGGTTGAAAGATCTGGATGGTTTAAGATAGGTGAATGATCTTGATGGTTCAGGATCATTAAATGATCTTGATTGTTCAGATGGTTGAAGGTTATTGATGTTGGGAAGCACTTAATGATTTACGAGGTTGGGGGAGCTCAATAGTTCAGGAGGATGGTTGCATTGTGTTCACAGGATTGAGAAGCTGTAGGGAAGGTCTCACAGAGATAGTCAACCTTCTGCGGTTCTTGCTTATCAAAGGAAGGTTTTCTCGCTACAATGATTTAAAATCTATTGTTTGCTCTGTAATGTTTTAGTTTGTGACAGCTACTGGGGTCTAAAATGACATAAGATTGATTGATTGACAGAATGGATGGGGCGGGATATGGGAGAAAAATAATACAGTAATAGGAGCAATTGTAATAAAATTATGGTATAACCATCAAGCAGTCAATTCGTTGTAGAAGCAGTCAATAAATGGATTAGATTAGATTTATTTTAATTCATGCTCGGAGTCATAAAGACTGAATAATGCAGTATAAAGAGACAATTGTCACATTAGATTGAAGTCACATTCGTGTATTTAAGTTAGATTGCGTGGGACAGTATTTTCTGCCCTTCTCTGTGGAGGAAGGTCATGTTAAGGGTGGTCAGGATGATACATGTCACTGACTACTGTAATCTGCTCCTTGCTTTCTCTGTGGCTGTTTTGATGGAGGTGTCAGTGGGATGTCACGTTGTCATTATCTTACTTGCCCTTTTCCCTGCAGTATCCGGGGCACATTGTTGCTAGCCTCTAGCCAAAGTCAGATCAGTGTGGTGCACTTTTTTACAAGTTCATCAGTGAGAAGGCCAAATCCTACCCTCACCAACGGAGATGCTTTGAAGCCTTTTTCAGCGCCTGATCAGTGTGCTGGTCACCACTGAGTTGTTTGTCCATGTGGAAGCTCAACCTTTTGGAGCATGTTACAACTGGAACATCTGTTCCACCCAGAAGTAATGGAGGTAGATGGGGAAGAATTTTGGAGAATCTTTAGTGTGAATGCCTTAACATTAAAGTCTTGCTGAATTGCTTTAGTAAACCAGGGGGATACAATCAGAAAGTTATGCTGTCTTGGAAGAGTTTTCAGACCTCAGTGACAAAATAATGTTCCAAACTTTATTTTACCTCTGCAAAAGGGGTGGAGTTGTAAATTGTTTTTAGAAGAGAGGATATTAATTTGCTCAGGTTATGCCTTTTCTCCAAAACACAAGTTCCACTTAACCACCATTTTAGCAGCAGCAACAACTGCTGACCGTTTTTATAAGGTCTTGTGATCTTTTTTCTTGTTTCAGTTGAGCTGAGTGGTGAATAAGCCCATAACTGTATGAAATGCTGTGACTCCTATTTAGAGAAATGGTGAAAGCAATGCTGTTTGGGGTTATAATAGAGCAACATGTCCTTTAGAGAGACACAAACACATTTGTGGTGTACCATTTACTGAGGACATAATAGGGAGTGAGCCAAGGGCTTCGGGGGAGGGGTATTCTGTGACAGGGTCACCGGTTGGCCATTATGTTTCTGAATGCATTCAAGTGCAAAACACAAAATACATCCACTAAAGAAATATAACCTCATCCCAGGTTGCAGTTTTAAATGAACAATAGTGGCATTCAACCTACGTTGTACAACAGATAATGAATGGTGTAAGGGGTTTTATGAGACAGTGGGGCATAACCACGTACTTTATGTTTAGGAAATATTTGCAGCTTCACAACTTGTGTCCGTGAGGTACTTTCTATGCAATGAAGGGAAGGAGGGATGGCAATTTGTAATCAATCTGCCGGATGGCAATCAGTTCTGACATCCATAGCCAATGACAGAAGTCTTGACAGTGTTTCACCTATGTGGGGTTGTCTTTGTGAGGGTGTGTTCATGTATTTGTTTGTTGATGTCCGTGTGTGTGTGTGTGTTAAGGTGAGAGTGGAGTTTGGATTAGGTTTTTGGCTTTGACAATTTGGGTCACAGGGAGTTTGGGTTCAGTCATAAGGTTTAGGTGTAGGATTTAGGGTTCAATCATAAGAGAGAGACCTTCAACCAGATGCCTCAGATACTGGATTTCTCCAAGAGAAAACAACTGTTGAATCTGGAAAATGTTGGGGAAAATCATTTAGCACTGTAAATCACATAATAAAATATAACAACAATAACAAGAGTTACAAATAGTGAGTTGGAAACAGAATTGTCATTGCTTTACTCTGACTATTATATAAATGCCTGATCAGTGGAAATACCTTATTAACATATTCCAACAAAGGCAAACTTGTCTGTTTACTTCTTAAGAGTGGCAGAGTTGAATTTTTCACGCCCCATATCAACATTTATTCATGTAAATGTACTATATACAGCTCTGGAAACAAGAAACCAGGCCAGCCTTGTTCAGTCTGCCCGCAATAGAACGTGTCGCCCACGTGAAAGGCTGTGTTGTTAACCACTACACTACAGAAATATACATTTGACGGGTGTCAGTATAGCCAAGTGTCTACCCTGAACAAACCCTCTTCAGCCATTGGCCGTTTCAACAGCTAATTAGCCATTCGTGAATTATATTTATATAGTTAAACTGACCAACGTTTCTTACTAAGTTTACCTCCACCGCAAATAGCGTCTATGATCTGTATGGCGTTTTAGCAGTGTATTAGCCCGCCATAGGCTGGTAAAATTATTGATACTGCTAGCGAGTCTGCCAAAGGTATTTCATTTCATAGCATAAGAACGTATTTTTTCTTTCATGGCATAACAACGTACTTAATTCTTTCATTCGTGAATGACATTGATACAACTAACTAACTTTTTCATCAAGTGAAAAGACGAGAGAATCGTGGAATCTACCAGAAATAGTCACAATACTGTTCAAACTTAAAGTTTTATTGCGGCTCACAAATAAAATGAATAAATGTCATTGGTTTCAATAGATTCAAACTTGGGTTTTCCACGTGAAAGGCACTGTCTTTAACCACTATGCCACTACACTCAGCATTCACTAAACACCATTGACCATTTTGTTAAACTGACTAACGGTTGGTATAAAATGTACCTCCATCATAGCGTCTATGAACTGTATGGCTTTTGCCACTGGCTATTTTTTCAGCTTATTAGCCAGTAATGGGCTTACTAGTATTTACTATCTTCCTAGGCATATTCATAATATGAGCAATTGCTAGCGAGACTAAATATGCCAGAAAAGGTTGCAATATAACCGTTTAGTAAAGCCTTACTATAAAGTAACTATTGTATGTTGTAGTAATACTACAACATACAGTAGACATAATAATGTTCTTCAATCACCCAGTATTGTTAAGTGCGACACAAAATTACGTTGGACCGCATTTCACTCCTTTTGGGAAGAACAGTTATATTATATTCCTAACTTTGTACATGTTCTCCTTCAGTTGGTACTCTATGTAATCTGTATTATGAAAGGCTGGAATTACAGCCCGCGCTGAACCCGTGGATACGAAAATTAAACGTATCACAGCAGACCTCCCAGACTCAGCACTGTGCAGTAGTCTAAGTGTTGCATACACTTTGCACGACCCCATTCCCTGCCGTGGGCTGGATTGACAAAACAGATGAAGAGGTGGCCACAAAACTGGACATCTTATATTCAGTCAATGTACTTACATATAGCTGGACAATTTAATGTGCATTAACCTTGTTTTCTGCTAATCGAAGAAGCAAATGTAAAGACCGAAGCCATTCACAACAGGAAAAGGAATAGAAAGGAGTGGTAAGAGTAGGAGTAGTAAGAGGAGCAGTAGTAGTAAGTTCTATTGTTCCACATA
The DNA here is from genome assembly GCA_016801105.1 of Esox niger. Lineage (NCBI taxonomy): Eukaryota > Metazoa > Chordata > Actinopteri > Esociformes > Esocidae > Esox > Esox niger. The sequence continues at coordinate 13,394 of JACXGJ010008940.1, forward strand.
TGGGTGGAACATATTATATTGTTCCACCCAGAACTTAATTGTGCATCTTGACTATGCAATGCTTTAGTAAACTGAGATTAAACAGATGATGGAGTTCAGGCCTCCCGTGTTTAGAGGTTTACTGCTAGATGTGGTGGCGTGGGGGCAGGAGGTCAGTGATGTGCTCTCATTTCAGTCGGGACTTCACCATGGAATGTAACACAGTGGAATTTTAACTGTATGCTAAGCATGCACTTGAAATTTGTGACTAGAACTGCATAGGCAGTGTGTGGGCTAGCGCTGGTTTAGCAGAGGTGCATCTTTAACATTCTAAACTCATCACAGTCATCAGAGCTGACTGAGTAATCAGGGCAAAATACCGGAGTGGTAAAATAATGTCTTTATTTATGTAACTGTGGAGTTCACTACGGGGGCATGGTGCAGTGTATGTGCATGAGATACTGTATGAGTGCTGTTAAACAGTCGAGGCACTCTACCTAAAGCTACTTTCTGGAGTGCTTTGGCTGGCGCTAGCGATGGAGCTGAAGAGAAAGCGGGACGAATAGAGACGGAGAGAAGATGGGATGGAGATGGACAGAGAAGGGGAGGGATGGATGGATGGAGGGAGAGATGTGAAGAGAGACCTGGATGGAGTCAGGGAGAGTCAGTGCGTAGGATGAGAGCCGGAGGCAAAGCCACTTTTATCTAAGCAGAGCGTGACTCCACTCCTCCACCCTTATTTACAACCTCACTTTGTCTTTACTCTTATCTGTCATCTCCCTCTACCATAAAGAGTACAAAGAGAAAACCAACTGTCCCAATATTTACGAGAGCCTGGCATTCCTTACTGTACACACTGCATTGGAAGGGTGAGTGGGCGTATTCAGCTTCACGTGCTTGGTGACTTAAAGGCCAAATTCAGTCCAAACCTTTGTCCAGGCATTCTTATTAAAGAAACGAAGATTTTTGCAAACATATTTAATTGACTGGTTTGAGTCACATAAGAATCATTAAATGAATACTTTCCCAATGGAAAATCTCCAAGGATACCGGCCCTAAAACTTTATTGTCCCCTGCAATGAAAATGGAGAGGAGAATGTTGATCTGGCTCTGTCCATATGTTATAAAGCAACCTTTCTGAGCAGTAATGGTGGGCTAATACTGGTCATAAAAAACATGAATGTGGGCAGACTACTGATTGGCCAGGTTTCTTCTTAGGATTTTTTGATGTTTTGTTGGAGGTGGAAGTTTGAGCCAGGTTTTGGAAGTGCTTTTTCAACAAAGTTACATATCACCATATACCACAAATCTGACAAATAATTTTATAATTCCGGTTGGTGACAGATTTATAATAGCAATAAGGCAGCTGATGAGTTTTGGTACCTGCTAATGTACCATGGTTGAGGTCCGTATCCAGGTATTTTGCATTGCCTATAAGCAGCCCATAGCTCAGCCAAATTGACCATATGCCACATCATTCATGTGCTGTACTGCCTTTTAAAACCATCTGAAAGTAACTAACAGACACAGAATTATGATTTCCGGTGACAATTTGGACAAATATTTGTATTATCACCTCCATGCACATTACGTTGACCTTAACATTAAGTCAATTTGGTTAGATGTGTGTCAAATTAACTTTTAAGCAGGAATGATGCATTGCTACAGTAGTCAGACTACATTTTAACAGTAACGTGTAATGTAACGTGTTAGTGTTTATGTAATCCCTTACTGTTTTTTTTAAATAAATAATATGTTACTCAATTTTGCTCAGTGCAACCAAAGTAGCTTTACATGGTGTTTATTTTCTCCAGTAGCAATTGGCTACTAAGAATGCAAAGATGGTAGCACCAGCTCACCTTGCTAAAGTTCATGATAAACCATAAGCCATGTCTATGCACACTGACTATGCAATACTTCTCTATGTAATTATACCATAGCCCATTAAAAGTGACCAACACATGAATATAGAAGCAAATTAAGCTATAAACTGTATTGGGTACATATTGTATTTGAAACAAGATAGTTCCCAAAAATTTAAAAATTATTCATGTATAAGAGATTCAACGTCTTCCCAGTGATTGTCTCCTTTATTTTGCTATGGCTCTTTTACAGTAGCCAATCAATAGAGATTGGATACAGCTTTAGACTAAACTCACAATATACAGACATTACCTTATAGTAAAAAACAGAGGCTGATATTAACAAAAATAGTATGAGTTATTATCCACTAAAACCTAGCAGCAAAACTTGAAAGTGTCTCTTTTTGTTCTTCCACCATTCATTTCTTCTGTTTTTTTATACCCACTTCAAATAAGGTCTGCATTTATTGTAGGCTTACTCCTTAGCATTTTGCTCCTAGGGATAAACCTTTGAAGTTTTCCCTGCCCAGTGCTTCTAACCTAGTACACATATAGAGAAAGTGTTAGCTTACTTAGTTAGTTATTCCAGCTGCAAGTATCAGGATAGGCTATGAAAATGGGAATTCTGAACCCTACCTTGTATAACATCAGACAGATTACACAGTTTCTGCTATACGCTATGAATTTCTCTTTTAATTTGATTAGATTAAACTTCATTGTCACTGAACACATAAAAGTACAGTACAGTGAAATGCAGTTAGCATCTAACCAGAAGTACAAATAGAAGAAGGCAGAAAAAGTATTAAGTGTATGTATATTACAAGTGGAATGTATAGGTGAATGTATAGGTGTGCAGTGAAGTCAAATCACATATTCACGATATTATCTTTGCGATATCTTAACCTAAACCAGAATGTCAGTGTATAGTATTTCTTTGCCAGCTTGTTCTCTATTTTCTTAAATAGGCATTGAGTCAGAAATAATCATACATTTGCGAGAATTGGATTAGATTAGATTAAACTTCTTTGTCATTGAGCAAGTACAGTACAACAAAATGCTGTTAGCATCCAACCAGAAGTGAAAATAGAAGAGAACAGAAAATGTACAAGTATTAAATATATGTGTAATACAAGTGGAATGTATAGATTGCAAAGGAGGCAAATGCAGTGCAGATGGCAATAGTAAATGTACAATTAAGGCAAATAGATTAGGGCAGAAATTAAGTATTATGTATAGTTCATGTTACAAAGCGGATAAATATCTGTGAGGGTTCCAATGGCAAATGGCATTCTAGGTGTACAATCGAGGCAAATTGAAGGAGTAAGGTAGCATGTGCACACGGGATGCAGAGATGGCAGTAATGAAGTCCCTGAGGTAAACATATATACAAAAGGGAGAACAAGTATTTGATACACTGCTGATTTTGCAGGTTTTCCTACTTACAAAGCATGTAGAGGTCTGTAATTTTTCACATAGGTACACTCCAACTGAGAGAGACGGAGTCTAAAACAAAAATCAAGAAAATCACATTGTCTGATTTTCTAATAATTAATTCGCATTTTTGAACCTAATATGAAGTCCCTTCCTGCATTTTCTTTTGGTTAAATGAACAAAAAGATAGATACAACATGCAAAGTGTTGGTTCTGTGTTTCATGATCTAAAATAAAATATCTCTGAAATGTTCCATATTCACATGCAGATTATGCACAAATTATATACATTTTTCATTGACTGATTTACATATATGAACAGAACTTCTTTGAAATTCCTGCAGATAGCATTTATATTTTTGTTCAACATACATTAAACTTCAATAACAAATGTTTGAAAAGTTGGCAAATTCTGGTTTCAAACCAGAGTAGATCTGAGTGTGTCTTGGTACACAGTAAATCCCTTTCTTGTGACGACTGTGAAAAGAATCCACCATGAACCTCAATGTGCTTCCTATACTTCCTCTTGACCCCATCTACTTGCTCTTTCAGGAGCCTCTCGTTCTGTTAAAAACGTCCAACCTGATAACTTTGAAGACACAATCAGATGTCTCTTATTTATTTGTATTCTTACCTGCATACTGTATGTCCTGTATATCCTTAGTATGTTACGGGTCATCCTTATTATGGGTTTTTTGGGTGATACACTGGTGTGTGTCAAGTCGGTTGATGTTAGAAGGTGTGTGGAGGAGAGGGCTGACATAATGAGTGGAGGGCTGAACACAGGAGGACCCAGCTGTTTCACAATTCCTTCAAAGGCCCTTTGATGCCTGTTTAAGCTGAAGCCAAATTAGGAGAAATGTGCTTGGGCCTCTGACAGTCTCCAGCTCTTTTGTTGCTCTTGCTCTCCTACTCACTCTCCTGTCTCCCACTCTTTCCCTGTCTCTATCTCACTCTCTCTCCCTTTATTTCGCTCCCTTTTCTCCTCTCTGTCTCTCTTGGTCTTCATGCATCCTTCTTACACTGTGATCCTTTGTTGGTTGTGGGAGGATGTGAGAGCTGGTTCTTTTGATTAGAGATCATTCAGGCCTGGCCTCAGTGTTTCTCCTCTGGGTTAAGGGCTATATGTACTTATGTGTATAACAGCAGCTGATTAAGAAAGCATGAAGAAGGAGAGGAAAAAGGAGAGAAAGAGAATAAGTCCTGAAGGAAGAGTGCTATATTCATCTATTATTGAACAGGTGCCCAAGGCCAATCTGTGTGCCAAGTCTTCTCCATTGTAGCTGTAGAGAAGGCTGCAGGCGTTGCGTCACCGGGCATGTCTCATCAGCATTCCCCATTATGTGGAAAAATAGAGCTAAGGGATCCTTAACGAATGAGTAATTTGCATTGCTAGAAATAGCTTTTAATGGGGTCTACAGAGCTATCCTTCCCTAACATCCCAAATTATTCAGGCTTTTTTATAACCCAGAATGACTACCATTAGGGATGCATGACTGGTGAAACCATTTGTCATATTTGGATGTGGTTTAAGGGCTATTTTCATCATCTGAAGCTTTACCTTTTGAGTATCCAGATTATTTTGAAGGATGCAGTCTGGGACCCAGGCTTTTTTTGTTAAATCAAAAATGTTGGGCCGAATGTGTAATGTTTGCTTAAATGTTTTCCCCCCACTGGGAGCACATAATAATCATAGCAATTATAAAGGGCATTACTTAATTGAATAATTACTCATGTTAAAATGTTTTTATAACACGTGTCATAAAAATAAAACATCCCAACTAAGGCTGTCACAATAGGAGATTTTCACTACACGGTTATCGTGGCCAAAATAATTCACTGTAACGGTATTATCGCGGCATCTATAGAAATTTTAATTCATCTTCAATTTGTTTCATGTGCTTTTTTTCCACTCAAAATATGAGTGCATTGTTTGTCCATGAATGAGATATGGAAAAACCAAGAGGAGTTTTTTGGGGAAAAAAACATTATTTTTTCTTGTGAATAGACTACAAAAATGGTGCGTCTTTACGGATCTTTGCTGGGGGTTCTAGTGGGGCTAACAAGTTGATTTGAACGCCAGGTCCAGTCTCCATGTTTAAGCACATGCATCGATTGTCTACATTTACATGACATGAATAAGGTTTAAAAAAAAAAAAACGAGAGGAGTTTTTGACTACATTGATTTTCAACAGTGAGACCGACTGCATTCTGTCTCATCGTTGAATGAAGCTATCTTGACTGTTTAGGGTTGTAAAAAACTCCAAGCTTTTAGTTATAGAGCTTTTATAACATGATATGCTTGCACAATACATTTTCTGAAATATGTACTATTAATACTGTAGTTAGTGAATTATCAAAAATATATATGTTATGACATTTTTATAAGAAACAGTTTGCTATAAATGGATGAATTCTCCGTTCGCTAGTACTTCCGCCTTGCTTCCACGCCTACAATTTTAGGCATACGATAAATCCAACGCATACACAAGACCAAACGTTCTGAAGCTGCTACTGCACTGCAATGCTTCAAGCCAATCGCAGCGTTCCATTTGAAAGGAATTAACTTCCGGTGTATCACCGCGCATTGATGCCGTAGGTGTGAAGAAGGCTTTAAGCATTGGCTTGCATCATTGCAGTGCAGAAGCAGTTGCAGAACGTCTGGTTTTGTGTATGCGTTGGATATATTCAACGTATGCCTCAAATTGTATGCGTGGAAACAGGGCGGAAGTAGTAGGGAAAGTATACATATGTATTTTTGTTTTGGATAATTCACTAACTACAACAATAACAGTACATATTTCAGAAGATGTATTGTGCAAGCATATCAGTATGACAGCGTATTATACAATCTCCTTCTAAAATTAGGTTATTATAGTTCTAAATCGTCAGGATAGTTATTGATAGGCTCATTCAACAATTAGACCAATGGCGGCGATTTCAAAAACAGGTTTGGGACTTTCACTGACTGATTGAAGAGATTCGGCTTTTAGGACAGGAATTTCGTAGCTACTTTCGTCAGGACAGAGGCCACTAGAATCAGCTGTTCTAGATGGTAGGATCGCAATTTCATTTGTCAGGTAATTTGTCTCCGGTAAGAAAATGTTAATTGTTTTATAGTGTATAATACAGTAACTCGAATGAGGAACTAAACAATTTAAAGTAAAGGGCTTGTAATAAAGCCCATGTTATGTAAGCTGCTTTCACAATTTTTAATGGGTTGCATTTTCATGAGAAATGGGACTGAGAGAGATTAAAGTCTAAAGATATTTGTTAGCAATTTGATAGCTAGCCAGAAAATGGTAGCCTACGCAGGTAACTACTTGACACGCAATATAAATCTACTTGACACGCAATATGCCCAGCGAAAATGATTCTCTCAATGTTTTTTAAAGGAGCATGCAACATCTGTAGGGAATCAACGTGTTTTGAATAATTGCGTAGCTGCAGAAAGTGATCTGTAAGTTTTCTGCTTTGGCGCCGTAAGGTGTGATCGAGGCTTTAGATTCTTCAGCCGGACATTTCGTAGCGTTTTGTGAGTTGGAAGATTGGAATTTTAATTAGATTTAGAAAAAAATGATTAAAGTCTCTATATTTTTTTTAAATGTGGGGAAAACTAAATAAATACACAAGTACTCCATTAGTTAATTAATTTTGGATATTCAAATGTCTGACTATCTGTGCCCATTCCTAGTCATTAGTTCTAGGAACGATGCCACAGTTTGTTCGTCAGCATGTGCTGCAGTCAGGATAGCATTGAAGTAACTGCGTTTAAGCTGATTAAAGATCAGTGGACAGTAGACTATCTAAGAGGTACTTATCAACAGCTATTTATCAATTATGAGTTATGTCTATTGTAGTCTATTAGGAGAAACATTTTTGACACATTGTAAATGTATCGAGATAGGAGCAACACAGAAAGACATCCAATAGCCCTATCAATCAAGCACAACCATGACTAGACACATTGAATACCGTAATCGTTAAAACATGGAGACTGCAAAATGAACGCTTACATTAATTTTTCCGTTCTCGCTAGTCCTTGACTACACACTTTGACGTAATATTGCTAATATTTTCAATTAATGATTGTCCTAGAGAGAACGATATGGACATTTAATGTCCAAAACCAGAGAGTGGGGGAGGAGTGTGTGACCCCCAAAGCAGCTCTAGTACACAGCACATTACCACCAGATATTAACAGCTGTCAGAGTTGTCTGAGTTTCAGATGAGATCTGATGTTTGTAAATGATATGTGTCTTATCACATTCATATGATGGATTGGCTGTCATCAGTGTCACACAAAAACTAATATGCCACCACAAACCTCTTGAGTTATTTTGTCTCACAGAGGTGGTAAATTGATCTCTCCTTCAAGAGATGATTTCAAACTTTCACATTGTCAAGAAATAATCACTGTTTCACACAAGCATGTAGAGAAAGGCATGGAGTACCGGGTGTTTTTACACTACATATATTTTCCTAACGGTATCTAAGAATACTGAATCCATTTGATTATTTAGCAGTGTAAAGTTGAGGAAATGTCCCTCCAGCCACCACTAAATGGTCAGATTTTTGCAGGTGCTGCTCTCAGTTCAAGCAAGAAAACAGTAACCCCATTTAAAAATGAATGCTAACACTAAGTGTTATTGTAATTAATGCCTGTTATTACCTACATTTTGTTTCTATTAATTACTCTTTAATGTGTCAGGAAAAATGACTGTGCCTACTGAAACCCTTGCTTGACGATAATCGATCACAAAACAGGATTCTAACAAAGCGAGAAAGGACATTTTAAGTTCAGTTCCTCTAGCATAGTAGGCCAAAATACTTGACATAGGCTTGCTAATATAACCTACAAGAATGTCTAAATAGTGGAAACTGTTAAGTCTGTTCAAGTTACTGCATGTACATATCCCTTGATTCTTGGCCACAGTCCTCAGCTTATCTTTTGGTACGTGCCAGTGAAAATCATCATGTAAATTATTTTGTAAATTAATGCTTCTTCCCTCTCCCATTATTTCTTTTTACTCTTGTGGTGTAAAAAGACCTAACATGGAGAAAGTGAACGAAAAGGACAGATACAGCCGCTTCTACTAGGAATTTAATAAGGAGGCAATCCAATTAAGATGCAGCTGCCTCAGATGTTAAGATCAGATCCATCCTTTATACATTTCTGCCCTTGATCATTTTCTAAAGCTACTTCCAATATCCTGCTCTTTATGAGTGTGTGTGGGTATAGAGTCTGTGTGTGTTTGTGTGCGCATCTTGTGTGCACATGCTTGTCTGTGTGTGTTGTGTAGTTGTGTATTTGTAACCTGAGTCCTCTCCTGTTGACCAGTGGGACTCTATGTTTAATAGCACCAACAAGGTTACTGACATTTAGTAGGATATCCCACTGAAACACATTCTTGTCTTTCTAACACTGTGATGTGAAGTGCAACTGTTAAATGTTGGTCCAAATCTGACTAGAGGCTATTGTAAGGCTGCAGTATTTACTGCCTAGTAAGTATCCTCTGTTTATAGCCATCATAAGTTTATAGTCCAACTTTTTGGCTACATAAAAAATGGACCACAAGTTCATTTTATATTCAGATATTTCCATTTGATTCAGAATCAGATGCTTTCTAAGGGACAATCCTCTTACTTAAAACTGAAAAGTAACAGGATTAGAATTTGCATCCTTGGAGTCAGTTTCTGCGGTTTAATCGGCCATCCATCATCCCAAACAACATGCTAATAGGGTTCACCATTGCCCCTAGTAGCTGGTTTTCTATTTGGTGGAAAAAATTGTCTTAGACTTGAGGAAATATCAGAACTCTACAGCTATTCCAGATGCTAATAAATGAGCAATGGTGCAGCTTGTTTGAGCTAATTTGTGTGCTACTAATAGTGCGTGCGTGCGTGCGTGCCCGCCCCCCCCGGGCACTGTATTGGCAATTTAGCAGGAACTTCTGTTAAAGATGTGTGGGGAATGTGACCTGTCGTCCACTTCTAGGAGTCTGATAGAGCGTAGTCTTGGTAGGCACAAAAAAGGGGAACAACAGCAGTCTGTATAAACATTCTGTTGATGGGAAGAGCTATAATTTCATCACTCATTTGATGTGTGTTTTCAAACAGACCTCACTACGAAGTATCAAGTGCAGTTTGTAAACCTAACAGGACGGGAGCACCTTTGCACCTATAATATCAAGTCTGTGGCTACTGATGTAGTTAGAATGATGGTGCTAGTGGCAATCATGACATCCCGAGTCTGTTGACAGTTTAATGACCTTTGCCAAGGCAGTCTCTCTGCTGTGTTTAGCGCTGAAACCTGACTGGAAGGAATCATATGGGTTATGCGTAGCCAAATACGGATAGAAATGTAAGAGGAGGTCACTCAGTATAGACCGGTTTGAGAGGCCTATAGTTCTGGAGGTTGTCCGGCTTGGGCCCGGCTCTTTATGTACTGGTGTGACTGCAGGCAGTTAAAGCTGAATAGAGACACATCCTTTCATGACAGACTTGCTGATGATTTCAGTCACAAAAGACTCTAAAGCCGGTGAACAGCAGTGGAGATCAAGATGTTGGAGACCAGTTGGGGGAAGATCTCATAGTTGTCATATCAAACACAGACATTCTGTTCTCAGAATATGAAATATTAATGTTCAGGACATGCTCTATTGAAATTCAATATTGTTAGCAGATATTTGCTGGATAAGGGAATTGTGTTTATAATGGAATATACTTCTTTTACAAAGCATGACAGGAATATATTTGCAACGTTTGAATGAAACATGTCTAAAACAGTTATTTGACTTTCTGATAACATTGTGACCACACTTTATTTAGTTTGATATCAATGTTCAGGGGTTGTTTTCCTATACCAAAACACAACACGATTAACAGGTTCTCCCGGAATTTTTGGCTAACAAATATAATGTAGATAATAATGTTTAACATTTACACAAATATCCACTCTCAGTAAAATTGTTAACTGAATGTTTTCAAAGGTGCGTTTTGAAAGATAATATGTAAGACTTTTATAGTTTGTCCCTAGGAGGTAACGCTAAATGGCTGTGTGCGTCGCATAGCTGCAGTTTGTTGAAACTGGAATGGAAGAGGGGGTGGCAGAAAATCACTGTGTGGGGACCTATATTGTGTTTCACCAGCATTCTCCCATCACTCTCGTTCTCTCTCCCCATCCTTTTGTCTATCTTTTATCTCCCTGTCTATCCTTCTCTCTCCCTCTCTACCAACCTCCTCGTATTGACTCTTGTTCTGTAGCAGATCCTCCACTACCATAAGATCTATTTATAGAACTTAATTTGGCTGTGTTGTGCCCTGTGTTTGCCTCGATTCTTGGCGTGCGTTGTGGTTCCAGTCTGTGTATGTATGTTTGCAGTATGAGCAGTGTCTCTGATTGCTAGGATGAAGGTGTTTTAAAGGGGCACTGATAACAGTCCAATCACACGGCTGCCAGAAAGGGCTCCGTGGGAGGGAGTTGTAGCTTTGTGTGTTATAATGCTAGATTCAGGGTCGTGGCAGAAGTAGAGAGACAACAAACCACTGGTATGAATCAAAGCGGCGTTCCCTGTTCATTTTTGGCCTCATAAGAAAGAAAAACTCTGTTCTCTTCAATCATAGTTAAACCAGGTTAGGAATTCCATTGTTATAGTTATTTAAACATTTACAATATTATGCTAGATTATTCTGGCTATACTAATGCTAATTCAGAATACTAATTAAAAGATAACATCATCCCAAATCTGTTGTTTTATTTTTAATTAGCTTGTAATGTTTCATGTCAGCAATCATGTTGTCAATAATTAGACTGCAATAGGTACACAACAACAAACACATATATTGACCGTGTGTATTACAACCAGTCAAACAGAAAACTGATCAGGATACACCGAAAGATTAAATAGAAAACAAAGCTACCAGGAAGTACAGAAAACCCAAAAATTAAACAGGCCTACTCATGTTGTCACTGTTGAAGCATTCATCATCCTGGATTAGTTCTGTGATCCCTTATTTTTTAAATGTTTTGTTTTTCATTCTCACAATCAAGAAACTGGTTATCAGCCAATAGTTGTTGATAATACATGCAAGTAGGGGTGTAGAGTTAGCGGGGAATGGGTAGGTCACTATCCCCCCCCAGTATTACAGACAGGCTAATCTGACCCTCCTGTCAAATAGAGAAAATCCTGGTATCCATTGCACTGACCCCCTAAGCCACGGCATGCAAGACTTTGTTCCTTATGTCTTTAGATGGTGTCCTTTGTTTTGGGCTAATTAGATAGAGATGTGCTCAAAAGTTTGCATACCCATTGAGAATTGGAAATGTATGTACCATTTCTAAAGAAAACATGAATGATCAGGCAAAACATGTCTTTTTATTTCTTATGGGATTCACATTCAACTGCAGGTCATAACCGAAAGGCACAATCATAAAACAAAACATGGCAACAAAGAAAAAAATTCCCGGACCTCTGTTCAGTTCAAGTCTGCATGCCCTTAGTTCTTAATATAGTGTATTCCCCCCTTTAGCATCAATGACAGCATGCAGTCTTTTGTAATCGTTGTCTATGAGGCGCTGGAGTTTGAAGTTGCTCACTTTTGTCGTTATATTGTGCTCCTTGAAAAGCACACCGTCTTTTTCCAGAGCAGCCTGTATATCTCCTGAGGTTACCTGTGGGTTTTGCCTTTGTATCCCGAACAATTCTTCTGACAGTTTTGGCTCAACTTTCATGGTCTACCTGACCTTGGCTTGGTATCAAGAGATCCCCACATTTCCCACTTCTTAATAAGTGATTGAACACTACTGACTGGCATTTACAAGGCTTTGGATATGTTTTCATATTATTTTCCATCTTTATATATATGTATGTATGTATGTATGTATGTATGTATGTATGTATGTATGTATGTATGTATGTATGTATGT
>JACXGJ010008941.1:0-25607 GCA_016801105.1 Esox niger
GAAGAACAAGACTCCGCAGCCTATTCACAAAAAGATCAGCAACAGTTATGCAGAGCAGTAGCTTTGAAAGCACAATGTTTAGTTCAGTATGTTATTTCAACAATGAAATCAGTCTCCGGAGAGACCGTCAAAAATTGCCAATGCCGACTATATTTCAAGTCGTCACGGCGGGGTATTGGGTAAAGTTTTCAACTAGCAATAATCGCGCCTCGGATAAACCTCATAGGCTACGATACTGCCACTGCGCAAAGCTAACCAATTGATCGAACTGTTGAATCTACCTACCATCAGAGGTACACTTCTCGGAGACGGTTTCGGATAACATCTTGGTACATTGCGGCGATTATTTTTGATTTAAAGAAACGTATTCTGACTTTTGTGGGAATTTATCGTTTTCATGACGCAGTGTTTGTACAATTGTATTGTAAATATTTAAATGTTGCTATATTAGCCGCAATGCATTATGGGAGGTGATTCGTAGGGCGCATTCGAGTGTATACCTTTCACAGCCGACTGGAGGCGGAAGTCAGGAGCGGGGCTTCATCGTAAACAGATATTTCGACAGTAACGAGACTACTAAAACCGTGTTACACTGGTGACTAGAGCGTCTCATATACTCTATTGTGTGTATATTTTTGGGGCAATTTTTCATTACTAATTTTTGTCATTTGTTTGGTCAAATGCAAAACTTTCCTAAAGAGTATTGTTATATAAGGGTATCGAGAAGCTTGTGAACTCGATTTGATGAATGAATTATATGTTCCCCTTGTTAAATAACAAAGTAAGAAAATCCGTTTGTCAGCACCAGTGGAGTTCCTTTTGTCTACATGTAAGAAAGCATGAAGGACTTACATTTCTGTATATTTGAAAAAACTAATACATTCACCATAGTTAGAGGCATCCTGCTCTATTTTTTCAACTATTTCTAGTCCCATTCCCCATCGAGTAGAAACTGGTTTTAGCCATGATGATAGCCACCCAAAACAAAGTGGTGATTAAAAACACATACAAAAGCATCCTTATCATGAATGGAGCTACCGGCTAAATTAATATATTGTGGAAGAGGAGGATGTATTTCCAAGTATCTTAAAGGTAATTCTGATTCTGGTATAACAGAAGTATATTGTATTTAACTAGAACATTTTATGCACAAATACTTGTTCATAAAATGTATGGAATTGCTGAAGCATTGAAGAAGCAAGGCTAAGCTCTTGGCATCCTTACTAATTGATCTCTAATACTGTAGGACAATGGTCTCCAATTTTTATGATATCATTATGCTTTAAAGATGAAAATATTTATTTATCTTAATGGCCCAGATGTTGATGTAGTCCCACTATGACAGCAGAGAAGTCAAAAATATCAAAAGTATTTACCTTAGTATAACTAGGTTGTACAGCCACACAACCCTGTAATAGGAAGCACATTTCACTCAGTAAAGTAGCTGTCAGCAAGTCAGTGCTAGATGGCAGAAACAAGAACTGCCATCTAGCACAAGATGCAGTTGGGTAGACCTGTCACGAGAAGAAATCCATGTTTTGACTGGGATCAATGCTGCCCATGGCGTATGGTGAACAGAACGTAAAAGACCAGCGAATGCAACCACAATGACTGTCATTTCTAGCTATAAACATGAACGGATCTGTAATCCTTTTGTAGAATGGAATCAGGACCACCCACTGTTTCTTGGTCACTGAGGGATGGAATCACAGATCTCATTGTCTTTTGCAGTGTTTTTATGCCGTTTTTTCCAGTGTAATCATTGTGCGTGACACCTACACCGCCCTTTAGACAAGGAAAATATCTGCATCCCTTTCTCATGTGATTGTCAACCATCTATTCAAATCAAATTATTTAATGTCTTGACTTCATAAACAATCACTCATGCAGCACATAGCCTGTGCATAGCCCACTGTGCAAGAGCATTCCTGCTGATGTCCACTTTGTCATCCCACTCTGGTTTTCACCAAAATAGTAAGCTTGGTGGAATCTCGCTTGTAAAAAAATATAGATGCCATTTCAGGGGTGGAAGTGCCAAGCAAATGCAAATCTCTTTTATAAGTGAACAAGATGAACATTTTCATACATGTGGTACATGTTTTTAAGAGTTGGACAAGGATGACACACAAGGTTAGCATGTTATATTCTATGAATGTAGGTCTCTGGATAAGAACATTTTAGCTAAACGGCTAAAATTTAAGGCAAGAATTGGTCAGCCTAATATATCATCTGTAATTATACATAATAATATGTACTTTAGTCTTAGTAACATTAAAGCTGGAATCCTAGGTAGTCAAATAGTTAAAACTGGGTAAAGTAATTCACAACAAGGAGTACAGCACCTTTTAGACAACGGCACTTTGGAAAGAAAACAAGGCACGACTTAGTAAAACAGGTTAACAAGAATCAGTTTTCACAATAGTAATAATAACAGGTTATTGTTTCTGTATGTCAGGTATAGCAGTGACTACTGTGCATGTGGAAGACAGTGGAAACTAGAATGAGAGTCAGCTCTATCTGAGCCAGAGGATAAGAATAGGAAGTCCCACCCAGGAAAAGTAGGCCAGCCAATAGGAACCAGGCCTCATGTCATGTGATGGCCACGTTCTGACCCATCGTCTCGGGAGTAAGGAACTGCACCTTGGGCATGACGAGGGCGGAGTTGTTCCGTCGCATGGGGACAGAGCTACCGCCGCCCTTTCTCATTGAGTTGTTTCGCCTCATGGAGTTCCTCTTTCTAAGTGAGTTCTGGTGGCTCAGCTCGCTCTTCTGCAGCGTCTGGATCAGTATGGACGGCTTTTCGTCAAGCTCCCGGGCCGAACACCTCGGCGTAGCGACTTTGACCGTGTTCCCGAACTTTGAGTAGTCAACCGAGTACACCCCGTCCTCTTCAGTCACGATGGGCACGAAGCGGTGACCCCACTGGATCTCCTCGGTGACGTAGGAGGTGCGCGCCTGGGTGGTGATTCCCGTGGTCTCCACCACGCCCTCCAGAATCACGATCACTTCCAGGTCGCTGCACTGCAGCTCCATGGCCGACAGGTCATACAGCGGGCTGTCTTTGTCGATGGTGTGGCAGATGATGAGAGGCGCCAAGAGGAAGATGGAGTTACTGGCCGCCGCGCTGTCCGTCTGCACATCGATCTGGTGGATGGGGATGACCTCGCCCTCAGGGGTCGTGGTCTTGCGGACCACCTGGAGGCGGACCGCCGCGCCAATGATCATGGACTTGCGGAGGTCACCCACACGGGTCATGAAGCAGAGGCGGTTGTTGCGCACAGCGATGACTGCATTGCGGCTGAAAATATGTGAAGAGATTATTACAATGTTGAATTTCATTTTTTTTTTCTTCCAAATCACACTAAAAAATAAACTGGACTATTATTAAAAACTAAACTGGAATGGATTATCACAAGCCTGTTTCAGGTATACTTTGAACTTAAAGTCGTCACCATAATTCAACAAAATAGGCAAATAATTTTATTTCCTCTGTGCTTCCATGCATTTTTTCCATCAACATAGCTACACAGTGAAACTGCAGAAATGCTTTAACCTGTTCAACTCAACTTCAGATTAAAAATTTGAACACCTAAGCAGACAAACTGATCTGCTAAAAGTCTTCTGTGGGCTTGTACTGTTCTTGTGGTATTGTAAACAGTGATTTTTTTCCCTGACACAATAAACAGTGAATCGTTTCACTTAATTCCAGCAGTTTTGTTAAAGACCGATTGCAACCAGCTGTACCTATTATGATAATTCAAGACTGTCAGAAAAACATCATTGTGATGTTTTTTTCTGTACAAGCTGTTGTAAGAGCACCTGTACTGTCTGCCTGTCTGCGTGGCTTGCCCCTCCTACTTAACGTCACCTCTACGCTCCTACCCTACCTGAAGATGAGGGTCTCAGCACGGCGATGCGACTGAGCAGTCTTCATGAATATACAACCCAGCATGATGGCGTTGATGATAAGCCCAGCAATGTTCTGGAAGATGAGGACGGCAATGGCCGTGGGGCACTGTTCAGTGATCATACGGTGACCGAAGCCGATGGTCACCTGGACCTCAATGGAGAACAGGAAGGCAGAAGTGAATGACCTGCAGACAAGAGTGAAGAGGGCCAAAGATCAGAGGTCAGAGACCAGAAGGGCAGAGACCAGAGGGCCAAAGACCAGAGCTCAGAGGAGTAAGAGATTATCATCAATACATTTTTTTAATTATCCTAATAGATTTGTAGACCTAAAACTTTCATAAAGCAAGCCCCTCCCTGTGAATATACTGTCCAATGATGTTGCTTTCTCTGTCATCTCTGACACATAGTTTTCCTTGCCATCAAAATCTAGCTCCATTCAAGTGATAAGGAACTTCATCATGTTGCATTCATTATTTAGTCCTTAGAGATCTGTGGTCGTAAAGGAAAGCACACAAGGAAAGGAAGACTTAGGAAACCATACTTGACTGTCCAGTAGCTTTCCTCTGACCCCGTCATCTCTCTACCCTGGCTTTATGAAGGTTTTCATCTTGTTTTCCTGGCCTATGCAAACCACGGCTGATGCCATTTCCATTTTCCCGCAAAGCTATAAATATAGTTGTTTCGGCCATCCACAGAGTCAGGACGCACAGTAGGTGACACTGAAAACGAAAGGTTCCTGGAGGGTCCTTCCGGGATTCTTCATATTTAAACTGCGGGGAATCCCTAAACATTCTTCCAAGAACCTTCTAAAAGGTCTCTTCAAAAAACATATTTTCGGTGGTTCCGCCAGGGACCCTTTGAAGAACCTTTTGGAGTAGATTTTTTGAGCAAATAAGTTGTTCATATGGTTCTTTGAGTAATAAGTGTAAATATGTTTTCACAGAACCCTTTTACATTTTATCTTTAAGAACATATTTTAAGGGTTCCCACACAGCAAGTAAAGGATACTCTAACGATTTCTTAAAGAATTTAGATTGAGTGCGATAAGTAGGATCCAGATGATTTGACTAAAATATCCAGACTTGCCAAGTAGGCCGACCTACTTATTAGAAGTGAGGTGTATTAGTCAAGTCTTCACCGGTGTGCCCAGTGAAAAGGCGGCGGGCGCTACCGGAGATTCCCGTTCAGATCCAGACCACGCACATACCGCGCGCAGCAGCACTCGGAAATGAAGGACTGAGAAATTGTGCATCAGATAACAATGTGTCATATACCATCACATTGCGATTTACTTAACACCTTTCCTCTAATTATTTTATTAAACCAAATCACTGAAAATTGCTGTTGTAAATGCGGCCTCGTCACACGTTTTCTTTGCGACATCTTTAAGAAATATTAAACAAAGAATAATATTTTTTATAAATGTCCCAAATAAATCTGTAATATATTCTCACCGAAAACACAAGCGTATAGGCTACGCAAAATGCAGAAACATAATCAATATAAATTCAACCATCAATACATTCAGAAATGAAGATCCCGGGGTTATACTAGGATAGGCTACTCACTTGACGTTGGTGACGCACTGCTGAATGTCATCTTTGCGGGTGGGTTCAAGGTCTCCATGGGCAAAGGCAACAAGCCACCAACCCATGGCGAAGAGGAGCCAACTGCATAGAAAGGTCATGGTGAAGATTACCAGGGTGAAGCGCCATTTCAAGTCTACTAGAGTGGTGAAAACATCTTGCAGGAATCTGCCCTGTTCTCGAATGTTTTTATGCGCCAAGTTACAGGATCCGCTCTTGGCGATGAAACGGGCTTTGTTTACCCGGTCTCTAAACACTGGCTTGCGAGGGATCCTCGACGCAAGCATGGGTAGGGAAAACTCCTCCGGGATTATGCTTTTTCTCGCCAACATCGTCATTGCATTTTACTGCATTTACAATAAAGAAAAAATACTAAATCGTTTTTTAGTCGTGCGTAATTCTGTCAGCTTGCGTAAAACATAATTCAGACTAATTATTTCGATGAAAACGTTGTTTTATGCTACTTTTTCGTATATCATATGGAATAAAACGGTTCAGCTATTTGATCAGCTCCAGCGCCACTTCTAAAAAGTTCTGAGGGATGGAGTTTCCACACACTCACCGACTCAGGGCGCATCCCAAATTCAATTGACGTAGTTTCTCTACTAACATGGGCGGGATAAATACCCTGTTGGCTTTGTTCAACAATGAGGAACCCCCAATCATTATTTGTAAGTGTTTTTGTTTTGTCCAATTTATTTAAAAGCAATCAATATATTTGTAACAGTTGGTGACATTTCCGGTAACGGTAAAAATATTACTGCGTTAAAAGGTCCAAGATCACAGATCACAAATGTTTTCTTTCTATATTAAACAAGGGCAATAAAATGTGATATTCCCCAAACAAACCGTGAAAAATTTTTGCTCTATTAGTGTTACATTATAGGGAAGCATTTTATGGTAGGGCCCGTTCTGTTGATAACCAAATGATGGCGCCATTTTTCAACTAATGACTTCTTTAACGGACATGCTACTCCGCTAGCCGTAGTCTACACCTCAGGGCGTGTGTTATGGAACTATATGCAACTCAAAAAGCACATGCTCTCAGCAGTTTTAACTCAAAGCAAATTTTATTATCAGTTCAAGTGTACAAAAGTTAGGCACACAGTAATTATCTGCTATATGTCCATATTTAAAAATATTGTGAAAATCATACACCATATATACTGAAGACAGACACAGGCCCACAAAGTTGAAAAAGACAACCTGTAGCCTTGAAATCATATTGATTGTTGTAAAATGGTCTGAATATGAGTGTCTGCAAAATTACTAATATGTTATATAGATATAAAAAAATGAACATGCAGTGCCATCTGTTTGTTAGGACAGTGCTATATTTTCTTTTTTTGCTCTATACTCCAAAACTTTGGATCTACAGGAATTTACTGAGATTACAGTTCACATTCTCAGCCTTTATTCCAGGGTATTTGTGTACATATTTCAAATTCAAACTTTTGAAGAGCCAAAAGTAGAAAAAAGGGATTTACTGTCCCAATACTTACAGAAAGCACTGTATTGTTGATGTTCACATCCCCAAGATTCAGAAAATGACAAGTAAAAGCTGAGCAACATCAAATAGACTATGATGTCACTTTGTGTGATATGGACCAATGACAGTTGCATTTCTATGGCTCTTTCAGTACCTGCAGTCAGTCCGTGTACAGTATTGTGCTTGGAGCCTTACACATCATCAACGCGGCAAGACATGACATCATATCTCCACTGTCATAGACCACAGATCAATGCTCTTTATCTATAGCCATTCTCATTTCATGACATCATCTGAAATCCCTTAGTCTGAGAAGGGGCCTCTGAAGTTTGGCGCTTTCTGACTGACTCCAAAGTGCTCCTTGCCCATAAAAAGACAACTCTGGTGAAGGATAACAGACACTATCTATACCATAGGGGCCCTTGTGGTAGACCTTTTAACTCATAATACAGGGACCCACAAGTAGGGGCAAAATTAAACACACTGGTTACTCCTTTCATAATGTATTGTATACATTGTAGAGTAGGAAGGGGGAACATGATTACATTGTGATCCAAACAAAATGAAAGTGAAACAGTGATTCAGTCTGGTTCAAAGAGGCTAGAATGCACCCAAGCCATTCATAGATAAAGGACAGTGCAGGGTTCCACAGCAGACAGCGAGGTGTTAAATGAACGGTGCTTGTCACCTGGTTGGTAGGTGAGTGTGGATTGATTTCAACGTCGATGTGGGAAAACTGCATACAGGTCTATTGTCAAAAGCAGGGGGAAGGAATTATGCGCCATGACAAATGAATAAAGAATAAAAAATAAAAAAGTAAAACAAACCTCTTGAGATAAGAAACCCCTTTGCGCTGGAAATAAATCCATAACATAATGTGGCATGATATCATCAAAACAAATCTTCAATGTGTAATTTACAATAATCCGTCTGGCAGTAAACTATAATACAAAGTTGTTGATGTAAAAAGATAATTGTTGGATACGTGAAATAAATGCATGTATTCATTCTAATGTACTGCATTGCAACACAGTAGAAACTAAAACCAGTGACGCCACCATAACACCAGTTTACAGTAGACAGAAGATCTAGGAATCTCCCCGAATCCCAACATCTGTCTGTGCCTCGTGTGTTCTCTCGCAAGGATATCAACGGAATACCCCAAGGGGTAACTAAGGGCACGACATCTCATGTCAGGAGTCGGGCCATTGGAGAACATCCGGCGGGTGAAAGCGGTGCTTCTCTAGGGGAGTCAGTGAGCACACTGGGTTAAAGTCCCAAGGGTTTAATTCAGCATCGCATCTAGTCAGACAGACAGAGGGATCGCCGGGCTAAAACTGCACCGGTGATTAACCCCACAGTGTTTGTACCAGTTCAATAATACTACAAAACACCTGCTTATTGCTTACATACATGTAATGGAGTGAAATGTATTCATACATGAATATAATGTGTATTACGATATTATTTAAACTTTACATATTGAAAAATGTGTTAATGTATTCATGACCGAATGTGATCCTAACAGGACCAAATTAATATGTCAGTCATTCAATCAATCGAATATAATACAGCATCACATATCAAGGCCAGAAGGCCATTCATCGTGTTTTGGGAATCAGTGTTTTTGCTATCACTACCAGGTTGAGGTAGGCCTCCAGACCACCATCTAAAAGGATTAGCTTCAGTCAGGTTCAATGAAACATACTAGTCAACCCTGGCGCTGATCTCTGCACCATGTGCTCCATATAAGCATTTTAGAAAACACTAAGTGGACTGGTCATGCTTTTATTTGTTAACCGATTAATTGATAGACTGATTGATGACGTGCCGATTGACACCACGAGGGCTCACATGTCCGCCCTGACGAAGGAGGCAAACATGCTGTCCTCCTGTTCCAACAGGGCCTCCGGTCTGTCAATCTCCATGATGTTCCCTCGCTTCATTGCGATCACCAGGTCAGCTTCCAGGATGGTATGGACACGATGCTGCGTGAGTGACACAATCGCACACACAGTAAAACACATGCCCTCCATTACATCTGATAGTTAAAGAAAAAAACGAATCTAAACACAAAGGGAAAAGGCGATGGCAATGCAGCTTGGAATTGCAACGGTTGCGCAATTGCAATGGAGCAAGGCAGACATAAAACAGACCGCATCGAGAAAAACACAGGGATACTTCGTTAAAAAACATTTTACTTTCATTTAGTCAGACAACCCAGGAGACAATCCCCTGAGAGTTGGGCTGACATTCGCCGTGGTCCCCTCCTCTTTACCCCCCCCCGATACCCCAGCGTGCAGTACCAACCCGGGAGGCTGTGGAGGCCTGGGAGGGAGGGCAGGAATAGGTCTACTTGTTAGCCCTCACTAAGACCCCGAAGAGGCTGTCCTGCTGCGCTAGCAGACTGGCCGCAGAGTCACACTCCACTAGCTTCCCCGCGGAGAACACCAGCACCTGCTCCGCCTCCAAGATGGAGGACACCAGGTGCTGGTCAGCAGAACGGAAAAAAGGGAAGGACCGACAGATACAGGCAAATGGACAAGAAAGAGAGACAGAGAACAAGAGAGGGAGGGATAACAAGGAGGAGAAGACAGGTGAAGGAAGGAAAGCCAACGGGCTTGAGAGGCTAGAGGCCCCAGTAGTGTATTCAGATACCAGATCAGCAGCTTTACTTGAATTGACATGCAATTCTTCCCTAACATCAATTCATGTTATAAGAGAGAACATTTTAGGTTTGCCTTGAATACATGAATGTGTATATACAGCTCTGGAATAAATTCAGAGACCACGGCACCTTTTCTTTCCTTTCCAAAAAAGTCAGAAAGGAAGCTTTGAGTGAAGAACAGAAGGGGTAAAATTAAGAGACCACTGCAAATGTAACGCTTCTGTTTCTCACTCGAAACATACCTTATCAACTTTTTTGGAAAGGAAAGAAAAATATGAAGTGGTCTCTTAATTTTCTCCGGAGCTGTAAGGGCTAATCTCAACACTTCCTACCATAAATAAATTTAGAGGAGCCTGCTTTGAACTACAGCAAAGGTACAGATCATAAAGAGATAAGCATTAAACTCTTGTGTTTGGTTCAATTCAATATCAATTCCAAATGCAAATTACATTCCAATTAGATTTATATATATTTATTTTTTACTGAAAAGCACTGCCGATAATTGGAATTGAAATATACTTCCCAAAGTGACTAGAAGTACATAAAAATGTACCCCAAAAGTGGTTAGAATAGTCACTTGTCCTTTTTACAGAGATAAATGAACAGAGCAGGACAGGAAGGATGGAGTCACTGGTCCAGTAGCTTCTGGACCATTGCACAGAATAGATCTTATTCCCAGTGCTGGCCTTTCAAACAAAGACCCAACAGACAACTGATGACTCACTGCAATGGTGACAACTGTTCGGTCCGCGAAGGCTGTCATTACCACCTTCTGTAGGATGTTCTCCTGTGGGAATAAGAATTGAGAAGTCTGTTAGGATTTCACGTATGCCTAAACGCCCCCTCATTCCCTACATGGTGCACACATTTTGAGCAGAGGCTCGTGGTTCTCATCAAGCAGGGTGTTGATTTTAAAAGCAGCAGTTCACACACCAAGTGCAGATATCTGCTCAATAATGACTTGTGCCCTGTGTGTAAATCTGGAACCTTTATAACAATGGAATAGGAGAACAAACTGATGGCGAATTGTGTGGTGACAAAGACGTAGGCCTGGTCTGTATGTTGGAATATACATGGCGTGTATATTTGTTCTTTAAGTTATTTCCGAGATCTGCCTGTCCAATAAAAGAGGCCCCAAAGAAACAATTCATCATAATGTGACCAATGATCCAGAGATGCCCAAGACAGCTTGGAAGAAGTCATCTCACCGTTGCCATGTCGATGGATGCTGTGGCTTCGTCCATGATGAGAATGGAACTCTTCCTGACAAAGGCTCTGGCCAAACAGAACAGCTGTCTTTGACCCACACTAAAGTTTTCCCCACCCTCTGTCACCACTGCATCTGGAAGAGACACACACACACACACACTTTTACAATGGAGATCGTTTTATGAAAGCTATTCCAAAGATTGTGTAGTTGGTTTGAACACGCGACATTCAGACAGATGAAGGAGACAGACAGACAAGCGTGGAGGAGACAGACAGGCAGACAGACAAGCGTGGAGGAGACAGACAGGCAGACAGACAAGCGTGGAGGAGACAGACAGGCAGACAGACAAGCGTGGAGGAGACAGGCAGACAGACAAGCGTGGAGGAGACAGGCAGACAGACAAGCGTGGAGTAGACAGACAGACAGACAAGCGTGGAGGAGACAGACAAGCGTGGAGGAGACAGACAGACAGACACGCGTGGAGGAGACAGACAGACAGACACGCGTGGAGGAGACAGACAGACAGACACGCGTGGAGGAGACAGACAGACAGACACGCGTGGAGGAGACAGACAGACAGACACGTGTGGAGGAGACAGACAGACAGACACGTGTGGAGGAGACAGACAGACAGACACGTGTGGAGGAGACAGACAGACATACCCAGGCCTCCAGGCAGAGCTTTGACCATATTTTTCAGCTGGGCGATCTCCAGTGCCTCCCACAGTCTGTCATCTGTACAGGTGCGCTCTGGGTCCAGGTTAAACCTGACAAGGGAATGAGGGAGAGGGCATGGAATGATAGGGGGACAGGGCAAGAGATGATTAAGCCAGACCGAGGATAAAGTAATGGACTAGAATTGAGAGAGCTCCAAACAAAGGATGAAGATATCGACAAGATAGACAGATGGGGATAAGAGAAAGACAAGGGGGGATAGAGATTGAGAGCCAGAGAGAGGATAGAGATTTACAATTTTATTATTATCCCAATATGCCAAAACCAAAAGCAGCAACTACTTTTACTGGAGTCCACCCAATAGATATATCATTACATGATAAACAACAATAATATCTAATAATGCAATGTAAAAAGTCCTAAAGAGTTTCTTCAGACAATGTTAAAATTAAATAGGGATTAAAAGAGACAGAGAGCGACAGAGAAACAGAGAGAGGAGAGAGTTAGAGCATGGGAAAAAGAAAGCAGCTGGAGAGATGTGTAGAGTCGGAGCTTCATAGAGCAACAGAGGCAGAGAGATAGATGGAGCATCAGAAAGATTCACAGAGCATTAGATAAACACAGATATTCATAGAGCATCAGAAAGACACAGTGATTCAAGGTGAGTCAGAAATACAAAGACAGAGATTAATACTGAGAAATACAGTATACTTTGGATTCTTAGTTACAGATAAAGACTAGACTGAGCTTTCTTGAGAGACAGACACAAACTAAACAGGGGGAACAGACTCCACAGCGGTAAACGGAGGTCAACAGTGAGAGAGAGCTTACCACTGTCTTGTGCTTGACCATAACAGGCAATAAATGGCACAGTGTTGTTTACCAGAACACGGCCTCGTAGCCGCAGTCCAAATCCCCCAGTGCACTGACAGCATCCTCACGGTCACACCGGCATACTGTTGGTTGCACTAGCTCTGGGTGATTCTAAGCCGTAGCAGGGGCACCGTAGCGGTCCCTCTAACTGCCGCCGCCGTCGGACATATTGTCTGGGGCCTCTGTTAGTATAAACATCGCCAGGGAAACGGCTGGCTGAACGCACAGGCCCCTGACTTACTGCCTCGACGGCTCCTTTGGATGTCTGGGGTGTGGGGGGGGTTTATCGGGAGGAGAACGTCTTTCTAAACAAACACCACATGCTCTTTGTCTTTTATAACAAACAAAGTAGCTCAGCTGTCTGCTAATACTCCAAACATCTTTAGGCGGTGGCACTGGAGAGAGCGACGGAGAGAGAGGCCAACTTGCTGGGGGTGGGGTGAACTTTCTCTCTGTTACGTCTGTTGAGGATTTCGATTTTTCAACCAAACACGCACAACAACATTTGGGATATTTGATGAGTGTCATCTTTACGTGGCAAAGTACACGGTTCTTATTAAGTTATCGCGGTCATTGTACACTGCAGCTCTGTCTGACCCACGGCTCGGCCAATCTGTCTATCGCCACGAACTTCAGCAGTTTTAATGGGAGTCATGGTGTGACTAAACGGGCTGAGGCGTTGATCATACCATACACTAATGATATTACGGCTTTAAGGAGTTTGTCTCTCCAAACAGCACGGACAGCGTGTCGCCCACAGATCCATTGATCACTGTGACATGAGGAAGTAACTGTTAATTGATCATCGTCTTGTCTGTTTACACTGGATTCCTCACCACCTCTGTGTAGTGTGTGCTGGTCTTTATGTGTGTGTGTGTGTGTGTGTGTGTGTGTCCAAGAATGTCTCCCATGTCAACATCTGGGCTTATCCTTAACTTGTGGTTGTGTGCGTGCGTGCGTGCACGCGTGTTACTTGCCAGCTTGTGAGTGATTGTTAACAGAGAGCATGTTGGGCTAGCCCGGCGCCTCAGCTCTGACGTTCTGCACGTACACACACGTTCACCACCTAATCCCGTCCGCCAAACATAAGAGCGTTCAAATGTTCTCCACGTACCGAATGGATCCACTGAACAACACTGGGTCCTGGAGGATGATCGAGAGGCGGGACCTTAAGGTCTGAAGAGGTAGCTTGCTGATGTCTATACCATCAATAAGGATCTGCCCTGAGGGTCAAAGGGAGAGAGGGACAGTGGGGAAGTGAGCTACAGTGTGATGTACGCTGATTTGGGGTCATGATTCAGCACAACACACTTTAGAAATATAGTAGCTTTTAGGTAAGCAGTATAGTTAACCATTTCATGGATGTACAGCTATTAATAAAAGCGTCCTGTGCATACAGGAAGTCCAGAACCTTTCTCGCAAGTCAGTGCCTCAGAAAAATTGAAATGTACTTTCAAATGTGTCGGTCTTACATACTTATATTAGGGCTGTCATTGTTAACACGATCACTCAAAGACACTTACCGCCTTTCATTTGTCGCTGTTAACGCACTTTTGTTTATGAAGCCTCGGAGCCACGCGCAGTTTAAGTGCGAACAAGCCGGTTGAATGGCATTACACACGATTAAAGGGCTGTTCACATGATAAATGCAAGAACGGCATTCCACTGGAGAAATACATTACTCTCAACTCCCTGGTTGGGAAACCAACGCCCCACACCACCACGTCGGACGAACAGCTAACTTCACTAGAACAAGAACATGAGGAAATCTATAACGTCACACTCAAGATCAATAGACAATGTAAGAATATAGTGTGCTCAAGGATTGGTCAGTCTCAGACAGTCACTGACAGAAATCCCCAGCCTTCTTTTAGGGCACAGGTGTCAAACCAATTCCACAGGGGGCTTATAGTTTATGCTCGATTTGGGATTTTTTGCCTTTAAATTGGTTCCCAGTTCAGACCTTAACCAGGCGAGGGTGGATCCTAACCAATTATGACCTGATTTTTCAATCAAGCACACGGTGAGCACGAAAACCTGCAGAAACTCGGCCCTCAGTGGAACCGCCTTGACACGTATTTCACAAAGTTTCATTTTTGCAATGACCCATGACTACTTTATTACCCTGTTGTGTAAATGTTGGACCCGTTTTTCATGAACGCTACAGGGTAATTTTCCAAGCTGTGGGGTTGTGGTATTAATGGCGCCGGTGTGGTTATATGCTGTGATATTTGGGGTTGCACGTTAAAAGTGAAGGATTGGTCAAACCGCAAAGGCAGGACGATTTCAGCTGCCTCCCGCTGTCACTAGCAGATAGTGATGGGACGTTTGACTCATTCTACTGACTCAGATCTTGTTGAGTCATCCAATAAAACATTAGAATCTTTTGAGTCATTTCATTCATTTGAGTCAGTGATGCCTACAGCCCCTCCAAAAGAATGCTTATCATCATTGTCATTTACCGGTCTTGTCTACTTAAGCCTACTGGCAGCCGTTCAAATAAACGAAAAAAACGTTCATTTGAAATATAAAACCGAACAAATCAATCATTCATTCATCTTTTTTACTTTGGGTTCCATGCATGTTTTTGTGTTTGAAATCCGTAATCAACAAACTATTTTAGTCTTTATAGTATGTGACCAATTATCAGTTATAAAAATGTCTTTATGATGTTCCTGCCTTGCCAGATTTTTCTCTGCGAATGTACATAGACTTTGATCGGAGAACTGAGCTGGAGGACCAGGTAGGAATCAAGTAATCATGTTATAGAAACCTACTGTCAAATGTTTGAATGAACGATACAATTGAATGAGTCACCTGAAAAAAGTATTTGGGAGTCCGGAGTCACTAAAACAATTCGTTCAAAGCTGACGAATCGTTCGCCAAATGCACATCACTCCTAGAAAAACGGATCACGTGATTTCGCCACTAACATGTTAACAGGGGCGCTAACAGTTCTTTTTTTAAAGGTAATTTTATTGGCAGTTGACTTGTCCTGAGTCCTTCACAGGTATTTTAACTGGGCTACATGTAGTAAGTACAGTAATTCTGATATGTTAGGGGCTGCCATTTAAGGGTTGTGACAACTTGCATTAGTTTAATTCCAAGTCAAGCACTTTCCATAATTTTCAATAAAACAAAGATGTCCTTTTACCATAATGCACTGCTTTTTAAAGGGAGAAGTGGGAATTAAGGGCAACATTTGAACACATT
Source organism: Esox niger (assembly GCA_016801105.1). Lineage (NCBI taxonomy): Eukaryota > Metazoa > Chordata > Actinopteri > Esociformes > Esocidae > Esox > Esox niger. The sequence continues at coordinate 15,624 of JACXGJ010008941.1, forward strand.
CTAAAATTGCAATTATCCATTTGACGGCATTAAATCCCATTTCCTTTTCTATCCTGACAAGTGCCCCAAAGTATGTGTTCCTTGGAACAAGTTTGTTTTTATCAAACCACAAAACCTTTTGCGACCCAGCTACAGAATGTAGTTTTTTGACATTCTTCAAACTTTCTTGAGAAATGCCCCACTATAAAAAATTGCCATATTTGTGGGGTGTTTGGGATATTGTGGTCACAAGCACACTTTGACCAGTCTTTGTGATTGAAAACCTGTAGCTTTAAGGTAGCCTCTCTGATCAGTCTCCTGAACAATGTAGGGCATTGAAGGTCCTATAAACCTTTTTTAATATGATGATGATGATACCACAGAATTATCTTTCCAAGAATGTCCAAATAGCCGGTCTATTTCTATAACAGTGTTCAAACATTTCCTTGGCCTTTTTAAGGGGGCATGCATTTGTAAAATGCATTTGTCTGTGCCAGGTTGTGCTTGTGTGGGAAAAGTGAGCAGATTGTCTATTGTTGGGTTTGGCCGAATAGTTTGCCAAGAAACTGTGCAAATACATAGACTATTCTGACAGTGTAAAAACAGAATATCATATGATACTTAATCAGTAGACTCTGACAAAACCTTTAAAGTATGAAAAACAATACAGGACATTATGAATTGGTTATTTTCGGAATGCGGGCAAGAGAGTGGGCACAAGCCTGTTTCACGATGACAACTTAGTGCAATAGTGGCAGCTTTGAGATGCTGTTTCCGCTTCAGAAGTCTGACAGGTTCCCTTTCAATTTTCTTTGGAAGATTACTGGGTCACATTGGGTTCACAAATTTCAGCAGAGAACCTAGGCCTTCTTTACCAGATAACCGCTTGCAAAACACAAGGGAAGGTCTTGAATTTTCTATGTCAGCGTTCGGTAGCTGTTCATTCAATGCTGCTCTACTGTGACATAATCAACTGGACGATTTCCTCCATTCTAATTGGTTCAGAGGGACCTTCAAAACGACTGTTGAAGGGTTTCCCACAACTACTATCACTGTTCTTCTGTCTACTGTAGAAGAAAAGCAGACACTGAGCTTCTGGATGTTACAAGCATGTCTTTTTACTTCAAGGGACCCCGCTGAAGACCCCCCAGGGCCTTCTACACATGAATCAGGGAGAGAGACTAACCTTCAAACATGTCAACCATATTGAAGAAGGCCAGAGAGAGGGAGGACTTTCCACTGCCGGTGCGTCCACAGATTCCAACCTTGAGAGAGGACATGGGTAAAAGGGAAAATGAGTTCTCCATCCGTGGTCAAATGGCGGTAGGAGACGCAATCTATCACAGCCTGGACTACCTGTCCCACAAGCAGGACCTGACGAATTTCCTCACACGGTAAAACACTGATTTTTGCGAGCTGCCGGTAAATAACCTGGCAGACTGACACAACAACCTACTAAATCACTAACAAGATCTGGACCGATTCAAACTATTCCACACACATATTTCCTCTCATTGGGCCAAAGACAGCACAGAAAATATACTCTCTGTACTAAGGGCTTGTAAACGAAGGTTCCCAGTGTGAGATTGAAGCACAGCAGGAGATACTAGACATTTCAAACTCGTAAAGACACAATAACCAGCAGGCCTGGTCTGCTTATAAAAGACTGATACACAGATAAGGAGATACTTACTGGGCCCATCCAATGTTGCATATAAAACACACATGCTGTGATAGAGACAGATACATGATATGCAGCCTTGCTTATAAAACACTCAAAGTTATCCAGATAGAGACCTAATATCAAGCTCTGCTTACAGAGTTAAACTGAGGCACCAGGACACCCACTAAGATGTTTTTAGTCCTGGTTACTGTTCTGGCTCTGCAAAAAAGAAACACCTGATTCAACAAGTCAAGGGCTCCATTTATAGATTGAGTAATGTTTGTAAGTACTGGGCCGGAAACAAAAACCTGCAAACACTGTGGCTCGTAAGGATCCAGGAAGGAGGACACAGTCTCAAAGTTTTCCAGTAGATCTGTATCTATTAACCTCTACACTAAGCCCATTATTATGTACCTGTTTCACTGTCTGTGTATCTGCTTTCAGTAGACGAGCCTAATCGTCCTATCGGGTAGCAACAGTTCGACAAGGTGCAGTAACACCACCGCACAAGAATGAACACGCGTGTGCCGAGAGACGAAAGACGTGTGACTTGCGCAGTTGGCGTGACAAACCTGTAGGTTTCTCCGCTACGTGTCAACTCACGGTTGCGTAACATCGCGGTTATGTGAGTCAGTGTGATTCATCTTCTGTCCAGGATTGCAGCGCCCTACATGCGACGTTTGTAGAACCCAGTGGTACATTCAAAGTGCCAAGTCACCATCGCATTAAGACAGAAGGTTATTACTTACCTTCTGACCGGGGTTAATGTAGGCGCTGACGTGTTTGAGGACCGGCTTTAGAAGGGGGTCGTAACGAACTGACAGATCCTGGATCTTTATGTCTCCATGTTGAGGCCAGTCTTCAGGGACCTGGGAGGTGTCTGGATGGAACATGCAGATCAATAAAAACATGAGTGATTTGGATTTGGACGGTATGATCGTACGTCGTACATAATATCTACGGACGGTGTTTCTGGACTTCTTGGCAAAATAACACAGTAATGCATTTGAATTCGGCCATCTGCAAAAGGATGTCTTTCACAAAAGTGGTGCCCTAAGTGTTACTCAAGATTCCTCTTCCTACTGCAACTACGCTGTGGCCTGTTTAGCCTACAGCCTTTGCCAACTTCAAAAGTACCCAGTGTTTTACAGCGGAAACAAGGCAGGCGGTTCTTAATATATGGGTTTAACAAGTCACAAACTCCCAGTCTTAACACTACCCAAACAAAAGATAGAAATAGGAAACAAAAGGTCTACCTTCATCAAAGGAGGGATTGTAAAACTGAGCAAGATGGCGGATCAGTGTTTGTGCAAGCTCCACTTATTATGTCTATAACTATTAAAAAAAATAATAGCCTGGGCCTCTCACTTTATCAGGCCAAACTTTCCATTGCGTCAAAGAGAAGGACAGCCTTCTCTGGCAGAGGTTTTTGACCACAAGAAGCCAGCAGGGCCACTGATCTAGAGATGGACGTTGCTTTTTTCTCCTTCTCTGGAGAAAGTCCTTTTCTTTCGTCTCTTCTCACTCCTTCCTGTCCGCTTATTTTTTGAGAAATCTCCATCTCTACTCCTCCTCTTTTCAAAAGAATGTTCATAATTTCTCCCTCTCCACATCTCCTCTCTTCATGTTTGATAACTCTTTCCATTCCCTCTCGTACTCCTCGTCCCCCTTTTGGCCCTGAGCCTCTTATCTTCCTCCCCCCAGAGAACTGTGTTTACACAGTCAGATGTGACTGTTTTTTTTTTTACACTGCCTTGGTAACAGCACATCATTCAATCTGCGATGTTGCTTTCGAAGGACACTTGTACGGGACTACTGTAAACTCCACACACTGACACACTGTGAGGCCTTAGGAATCAGGATGGAGAAATGCTGTCAATGTGAGGTCACTCTGCCCTTAGCTGTAAATCCCCAAACGTTCTCAACTAGATCGCTGACTGGTCCGGTTGTCGTCTTCTCTTCTGAACCGAGGGATCCCTCACAGAAGTGATACGCCGACAATTATACTACACAAGACTATTGTAAGCCATCAGTTTGGGTAGCGAAAATACCATATATTATAATTACGTTTCGTACAGGAAATTATACTTTGTAAATTGTCAGTGATATATATTTGATTGTCCATTCATACGTCAGTGAGGAATTCCAAATAGTATAACTACACTCAGCAGCTATAACTTCAAAACTTTGCACTGCATTTTTTCATAGAACCCCAAAACTCATCTTTGTTTACGCATTGGTAAGCTAATGTCACGAGAGTACAAACATTTCGGGGGCAGTGTTAGGTGTTACGGCTTTACCCATGGATCCCTCGTAGTTCTCAGACTCAGTACTCAAAAAGCTGTTGACCTTCTTGACAGCAGCCATCTGGACTTCCAAGTCTGCCAGGTTCCTCACCACCCAGTTCAAGTAATTGGTCACCTGAAGAATAGAGGGTAAAATACGTCATGCATAAGAAATACATTTAATTAGTGGAAGGGTTTTGCGAGTGAACAAAACAATTAAATTGTAATAGCTTACTCAGGAACAAATGTCACAATTTCTAGTGGGCCCTGTAGATATTTAATGTTTGAGAACAAAACCAATGTTGCTCAGTCTGAACCATCCTGAAGAAGATTCATTATTGGGCAATGCTTCTGTAGAAGGAATGAAAGACCTATCGAAATAAATACTGAAGGTTTTGTTGCAGTATAGAGAAAGACAATTATTCTCTTTAATCATCTGAGGAGAGTTTAAAGAATGACCTTTCTTTACCAAGGACGGGCAGCAAAACTATTCTCATTAAGTTGACTGACTCAGTCCGTCTTTGTATAGATCCATAAATGGTCGACTGAATATTGTGTTTGCTTAAGGCCTCGCAGCCTTGATAGCTTGTAAATGTAAGGAAAGGCACTAAAAGACATCAAAGTCCTGATGAATAATGGCCCAGTAAATCTCCTTTGATGTAGTTGATGAAAACAGAGCATTGTGCAGCATGTGACATGCAGTGTTTGGAGGCTTTGTGAAAATATAATGGATGACTGCTTAGCAACCTACATTTACTGAACTGAAAAGCTCATGTTTTTAATATTACATTGACTGATTTTGATCTAATATTCCATGTTGTTGGTGTGATGTATGTAGGGGGACTCACTGTTAGAGCATACGTCAGACCCAGGCCTACTAGGGCAGAGGGAAGTATATTGAAAGGGCTCCATATGGAGGTTACTGCTGCCGTTAGAACTATTACAGCCCCAAGGTAGTCCTAAGAGAGAGAGAGACAGAGAGTGAGACGCCGAGAAAGAGATCTAGAATGAGAAAGATAGGACCGCTTTGAGAAATGGACACAGAAAGACGATCAGAGGTGAGACAGGAAGAGATCTGAATTCACTGTAGCTTTTCACCTTTAAGAACAATCCCACAAGATGGCGGTGGGAATGCATTGCTTTGATGAATATTCAGTCAAATTCCGTTATTATTACAATAGGCCCATGTCTTCTCCGCAATGTTCTCCACAGACATGAGCCGTCACTCACCGTTCTGACCTCCAACCAGCGGTTGGCAGCGGAGAGGAACAGATACGCTGTGTTGTTGGTGTCCGTCAACTCCAGCATCCTCTGCTTGAAACGAGCCTCGTGTCTGAGGGAACAGGTGGAAATAAATGAGTTCCAGACACATCACTGGCTCTTCTCCGTACTCGTAACCGCTTTGGCAACTCTGTTAACCAACACAGTTTCTGGTCCCACTATGGGTGATGGTTCAGTGAATCACTGTTTCTCTGACACTAAAGTAGAGGGATGTTTCAGGCTTTGGTGGCTCCTATCTAATGGTGATGTGAGTATGAGCATGTCTGCCAAGTGGCTGTGTGACGTCAAACATCTAACGCTGAACCCAAGAAAGAGAAGCCCCAGTGCAGACAAGAGGAGGAAGTCTTCAGGGGAACAGGCTGTCAGAGGGGTAGAAAGCGTGAGAGCTGTTTAATGTTGGATTACCACGATTCTGGGAAACGGGGGGAACGTGTATGAACTGTTTAGAGTGGGATTATTTTCATTTTGGAACATGAAGCCCAATGTTTTTTGACCTCCTTCCTCAATGAACGAGTTACACATTAAGTTTGGGATGTGTTTTAAATTGTTTAATTCACTCTGACATCAGAGATATCCTGAGTTATTATCCTTTTATAAAGACAGAAATACTATGTCCATGTCTGTCAGCCAATCAACATTCAGTATTCAAAACAATCTTTCTTAGGGAGTGTGAACAAACAGCAATCTTCAACCCATGCCACCAATTTCTAATTGGATTTATGTTGGGTCTCTGTGTGGGGTAATGGCACTGGACTTCTCGTTCTTTAGCTACTCCACTGAAGCTTTCGATGTTTGCTTTGAGTCATTGTCACGATAAAGGTGAATGGTACCAGTTTCAGCTTCCTTGATGAAGTAAGCAGGTTTTCCTCAAAGTCATTCTTGGTAAATGTTTTACATTCGCTTTCTATCTTGAAAATCGCCCCAGTCCCTGGCGATAAAAAAACATCCCTATAACATAGCGCTGCCACCACATGCTTCAGAGTATGAGTGTATTTCTTTGGATGATGTGCTGTGATGGGTTTATGGCAAATGTAACACTTTGCATTTAGGCCGAAAAAGTAGAATTTTTTGTTTTGTCAGAATACAAAATGGTTTGCATGGATGAAGAATATCCTGTTTTTGGGCATACTTCCAAATTGGACTTCTTGAGAAAGGTCCTCTTTTTTGCCAGATTTGTGGGCTGATTGGGATATTGGTGTTACACACTTAAAACTGCCACTAAAGCCTGTAGCTCTTTCAAAGTAGCTGTTGGCCTCTTGGTAGCCTCTCTGATCCTTCTGCAATTTGCTTGGTCTTCCAGTTTGGAGGGCAGACCCGATCAAGGCAGGGTCTTGTTTGTTCCATGCAGGTACAATTTGATGATTTTTTTGACCGTGCTCCAGGGAAATTGAAAGTCGGTGCAATCTGTTTACGTGTATCCACTGATCTGTTTCTATCCACAGCTTTGTCCCTTGGGTCTTTTCAAAGCTACTCGGTGCTCATGTTTGACCATGTTTGTGTGCGTGTGTGCGTGCATGCGGTTGTGTGGGTGTGACAGTGTATGGCACACTGACCTGAAAGCTCGGATGGTGGTGAGTCCTTCTGCTGTCTCCGAGAAGTGGCAGAGCAGAGGGAGTTGGGTGGAATCATCCAAGTCCTGGAGGTCTCTGAAAAGGAGAGGGAATTAACAAAATATTGTGAAGAAAATCTCAGAACATGCACCTTTGACACTGTACAGGAAAACACCCTGGCACACTGAACTCACTTTGAGGCGACACGGAAGTACTTCTGGACAAAGTAGAAGATCACAGCCAGAGGAAACAGAGTGATGAGGAAAAATGGGGTGACGAATGCTATGACACCAATGGCTGACAAGCAGAGTAGAGTGGAGCGTGTCAGAGACTCCAGGGTAGGAGGAATGTGCTGGAGAGAGAGAGGAGGGTTTAGAGAGGGAGAAGTGTCATGTCAGTGCCAAATATTTGATTTACATTCTGGAGCTCAGTTCTGTCCTCTTCAATGATCTCAGGTCACCTAAGTGACGTTAAAAAAGGGATGTGGAATGTGGACTCAGTTAATTAACAACAGCAACTCTTGACTTCAAATGACTGACAAACTCGAGAATTGTGCAAACTATTATTTGACGGCCGAATTGGCTAGAATGCTGCCCAGTTTTCCAAAATCAGAACAAACAATAACATTAAAGATATTTCCAACAGAAAAAAACTACTTGTTTTACTCATGTAAGATAAGTAATAAATTACCATTTAATCTGCATACATATGGAAATACTTACTATACTGGTCTAAGTATTAACGAGAACAGGTCCCAATATTACTGAGTATTAACGAGAACAGGTCCCAATAATACTGAGTATTAACGAGAACGGATCCCAATAATACTGAGTATTAACGAGAACGGATCCCAATATTACTGAGTATTAACGAGAACAGGTCCCAATATTACGGAGTATTAACGAGAACGGATCCCAATATTACGGAGTATTAACGAGAACAGGTCCCAATATTACGGACTATTTACGAGAACAGGTCCCAATATTACGGAGTATTTACCAGAACAGGTCCCAATATTACGGAGTATTTACGAGAACAGGTCCCAATATTACTGGAATTAACGAGAACGGATCCCAATATTGACCCCTGTAATACCTCTGTTGTTTGGGACAAACATTCAATGGTTTTCTTTTAAGACCCACCTGGTCTATGATGTTGGTGTCGGCTGAGAAACGGTTCAGGATCTGACCCAAAGGCGTCACGTCAAAGAACCTTTGGACATACAAAAAATGTTGTAATAGAAATTATTCAACGTTTTCTTTCCTCCTCAACAGTATATTCAATAACCTTCTGTTCTATCACGGATTTCATGAAGATGGTACAAGGGAAGTTGTACCAGCATAATAATTCATAGTGGAACGCTGCATTTCATTTGCAGCATTGCCTTGCCGAGCAGTTCGTTGCAGCAGGTTAGAATAATGAATGAGTTGTTAGACGATGAGTGGGGTACCTGATGGGTGCGTGGATGATCTTGTTGAGGAGGTTGTGGTGCAGGTTGGTGGCAGCGGACAGACCAAGGAACTCCACCGTCAGAGAGGTGATGAGACACAGGACAATCCCCGCGGCGCACAGCACGATGAACACCGACATGTACTGCCATTTCGTCTTCTCGTTACCAGCCTGATAATGACATCACAGAGACGGGGCCGGCCGTCGTCAGACAGGACAGACATGCTCTCACCTCAAGATAACAGGAAGTTCGAACATGCAGTCTGAGGTGTTCATATCTCACCATCTCAGTAAGACCATCAGTTGAGTTAGCCAAGCCGGTCAGATTGGCGAAGACAGACGCTGTAACGGCGCTGACGACGTTCACCGAAATATCAGCGGTGCTATTGACCGATGTGTCCTCTGATATATTGGTGGCGGTCCAAGTGGCCAGCCAGTAGTCAATGGCCACCATGACTGAGTGTTTGAGCAGCTTGGAAAATATCATGAGGAAGACCATGAAGTAGCCGCCCGAGGAAAGGTAACGCCAACACAGACTCCACGGGATCTTGGACCGCCGACTTGTGGTGGTCGACATGTTGTCGTCATCCTCTTCCTCCTCTTCCTCCTCTGCCAGGGAATAAGAAGCAATGGGGGATCAACGTAAAGCGGAATGTCGGAAAAATGGGATTTAAATGGCGCGAGATAATAATGCCTATCACTGTACCTTCTTCATCGTCATAGACCTGGTTCTTAGCTTCCCTGGAGTAGAAAGCTCTTCGCAGCGTCTTCCTCTCCAGGGCTGTCTGGCAGTTATCAATCTCAGTGTCCTGCATTACAGATTAAAAATATTATTTGGTTTGCTGGCTGGTTGTCTTCAGTACGGGCACCCTCGGTAGGAATGAGCAGGGAAAAGAACACGACCTTCTCCAGTTCCTGGTCCTGTCGGTTCATGAGGGTCTTCCAGTGTTCATACAGCTCCACATCGTGGGTCTGGATGTCCTTCAGAGTTCCTTCTCTCAGCACAGAGCCATCTTTCATGGCTATGATCTTGGGACACAGTGAAAGGTTGGAACGGTAGAAAGGCAAACCCATAACCCAACAGGGTCTCAGTCCACCTGGGAGGTTTTATTAGCCCGTCTGCATATCTACTGCGGATGTTGGAACTGACATTGGATTTAGTTTGTGTAAACTGAGTCTCACCCAGTCAGCGTGGATGAGGTACTGTAGCTTGTGTGTGACAAGCACCACGGTGCGCTTATCGTCCTGTAGAAACTTCAGGATGCCCTCCTGCATCAGGTGGTCACTTAGGTGGATGTCCAGCGCTGAGAACGGGTCGTCCTGAGGAGAGGAGTGAAAGACGTGTATTGTTAGATTGTTTAAAAAGGGTGATCACCCTTTTCAGCCAAATAAAATGTTCAATTCCCATAACCTGTAGGAACGTCTAACATATCATTGCTCACAGTGGAAACCGAGTAACCTTAGGGGTAACTACTCTTTATAATGTATCACAATAAGACACAAAAGATTCCTGAGGTAGAACATCAGACCCAGCAAGTTCTGACTTGATGTCATAAACTGACGCAGCTACTAGAAGGGTGTGACACTGTGGGACCCAATTTTACATTTAATAAAACCAATTAAGAATAGTATTTCTTTATTTGACGTATTGTGTCAGTGTGAGTAGAGCTACGTGGGGATAAACATGTTTTGCACCACTGCTATCCGATGACTGCCAGGGATGCTGCATCAGGGGCGTGCGTCAGAAAGGGCCTGTCGTCAGGGGCCTGCGTCAGAA
>JACXGJ010008942.1:0-25593 GCA_016801105.1 Esox niger
CAACTTCTTACAACTGTGACAACAATGCTATAACAATATTTGATGCGAGTGATAGGCATGTTATCAAACCTCGATCGCAATATATATTACTCATGCCTGTAATGAGGTTTTCATAAAACATCGTTGGTGTGCTTTCAAATGAAAGCAGTTTTCAGTCATTCGTTACAGCGGACCTAGACACGATGCACATTGAGAAATGGTGCTTTGGACTTCTACACTCGAGGCTATCAGAAGTTGACAAACTCCTAACTACCGGTGTCTGTATTCGCGCCACAAAGCAAAATTATCACCGCTCTAGAATCTTTTCCTGGAAAAGAGGCATCCTACGCCTGGGCCTTCAGCTGTTCTGGATGCCACTGGTCTAATCAATGCATTTTGGAAAAATCTTTACATAACCTAGGCTGCTGTTGACTTGCATGTTGAACTATTTTTCACTGACCCATAAATAATAGCCTTGACCTGTGATGTATTATCAGATCCTTGAATAAACGCTAATCACATTTAGTTTGCCATGTAATGTACACATGTTTGGAACCTTGGCTCTCTTATGATCTTACACACAGGTTATATGGTCTAGTGTACAATAGTTTATACTTATTTAATCTTAGTCAACGTTTCACAGATTGACCAACCTTCCAACCTTTCTAACTACTGGTATTGTAGTAAGAAAGGGAAGATCGTTCGCTTTTAGCGAATGTGTTATTTTCTAAGCAGTACTGGTAAAGGGTTTTATGTGTTAAATGCAAGTGTCCCGGTTTGCCGGGCCTGTGTTGAATTGTACTGTTGCTTTGGCCGCTGGATCTGCTGCTGACCCTTGGACAATTTGTGACAACATTTCTACTGCAGTCAACGGAACCCTGGTTTCATGGTGCTGCCAAGATATTTTATGAAAATGTTCCGTTCTACATTCCAGAGAGAGAGTACTTGGTGGATGGATGACTTGTGTTGAGGATGGAAGAATGGTCGGGAGGGCAAGAGGGAGCTGAGCAAATATTTTGTTTTCTTTAGGTTGGATGATGTTATATTATGTTTGATTTCTTAATGGAAATTCTTCGCAGAGGGAGTCAGAAAGACGGTCTCAGATATGGTCATTTTTCTAGCCAGGCTTCCAACCTGGAAGTTTAATGTAATTTAACCAGTGTGTTCTCACTGTTCAGTTTGATCAACCCCATATCTTTAAAATAACAGACCTTCATGCGAATACACAGTTTCATATTAAAGTGCTGTTGCTGTTGGTAGCACAGAATCTTGGTACGACTGATTTCACATCCCTACGCCATTCTACATCCCTTCTGTTCAGCAGTAGGAAGTCGAGCGATAACTTCATAGGTATGAAGGCCTCCCTCTCTTACAGACGTAATGAGAACTCCAACACAGTCCCTGGGTCGGACATGGTTGCTGGCTTTGCATGCTTCAGCAGAATGGAGACGACTGCTCCATTGATCCAGTAGGGGTAGGTTTCCCACAGCTCTATCCACACTAGACTAACGCCGCCAGGTCTGCCAATGAAACAATCCTTATCTTTGGCCCCATGCCTGTTAAAACTGAAGGGGAACACCACATCAGCCCGCTCAATCTATTTTCTCCAACTGACTGGAAACTACAGAAATGATGCAAAAACTGTGAATTTGGCTGTCATTGAATTTCATTGGCAACACTGTACATGGAATATGATCTATTCCTCAATAGCCACGTAACTCAAATCAAGCGTGTTTTTTTATATCAACTTTTGATCCCTGGTTTGCCTCTGCTGAAACCACTTATTGTGCGAATGCCATGGTATCAGCTGTTTCTCCAATTTCTCCTGTGAGAACTCCTTTGTAAAGTTGTGATTTTAGTCAGTCCTGATTGTGATTTCTAAGACCATAACAAGCTGGTCTGTCTTAAATGTAAAGCCCCTGCTGCTGAAGTTCTTACAGCATCCCCAAATGGCACCCTGTCTGCTATACAGTATGCTAAATGAGTGCACTAAATAGGAAAAAAATGTAATGCCCTTTGGTAAGCACTGACTGATTGCTTCTGGCAGGCAGATGCTGTGTCCTCTTCTAAACCAGTGCCTGATTGCGTCTGTCAGAAGTGAACCTAATTAAATTGAGTCGCAGTGTCTCTCATTGTCTGTCACAGTCACAATGGTGTGAGGGGAACCATGTTGGATTCTAGACAGACCCCTTGGCTTCCCCAGTTTCCTCTTGGCTGTGTAAATCCCCAACTCAAGGCCACTTAACCTCAGCCAGTCATGTTGTAAAGCATTGGATTTTATTTCGTTCTGCCCATGGCTTTCAGGGAGAGCTTGGCGTCGTTTGCACAGGTGGTAAGATTTCCTTTTACTGTTGTATTCATAATGGTGTAGTGGTTAGTCTACTTGAAATTACTAAGTTATGAATTACTTAATTCTAAGGGTATTAATTCCTTTCTGAGGCAATCATTTCGATATTGTTCTGTAAAAAAATTGATAATTATGTTTCAATGTTCAGAAAATGCTTTGGACAAAACCAAAATAACTCTTGTGGGCCTATTTTAGATGTCTGTCAGTGATGGTTGATGATCACCAATCTTTTTGACTCATTTGAAATGTTGCCTTAATCCATGCCCTTTCCAAGAAATTACATAATAACCATTCTTATGAAATGTTGTGCAGTCAGGACAAGTTAGGACAAGAACAGCTGATGACGTGAAAACATTCTTAGGGAAAAACACTGACGCTACGTAATAACCCAGGTTTCAGTGCTGTCGTGTGAAGTTGAACATTGAACATTTTGAGGACAATATGGATGGTCCTAAAATAGTGGAGAATTATCTGATGATAATTTAAGATATACTCTTTAAGATTAGTTTTAAATAGCTTTACAAGCTCTGTGAAGTGTTTGACTCCAATTTCATTCCACATTATACAGTTTATTTTCATGGTTACTACAAAAAATATGGCATTTAGAAACTAAAACATGTTTTACCCCAATAGTGCCACTCTTCCCGAACAGGTAGTCAGTGACCCCTGAACTCTTTATCCCCGTCATAATAGCTCCTGGACATCCACATCGTTAGACTTCCATGTGTAAAAGTGCCAGAAAGTCAAGGGGAAGTGTTCCTGGACTGACTTGAGATGGAAGACTTATACTTCCCTGAAATCCTAGGTCCCTTCAGGGGAATTGCAGTGTCTCTGTCCTGACTGCTGCAGAAATCATGACCTGCCAGATACACAGCCAGATAGGAGACCCATGCAGAAGGCATGAGCTAAAATGTAGGATTTCCAATTTGTTCAGTTGTAATGTTTAGTTTTGGTCAAACATTTTTCAGAACATTCAAAGGGTATTTTTGTTTCTTGAGTAACTAGTGTCAGAACATGAATGGCTAAACATACCTTCTACTAATTTTATGGCAGTGAACCCTTTTAAAATGTTGTAGTTGTATCTTAAACCCTCCAGTGTCCCTCAACTGATCTAAAAATATAGTACTGTACTACTGTGTATTTAAACCAGTGATTTCCAAAATTAAATCTTATCTCATTACAGTCCTAAGGTGGTGTTTTCCCAGCCAATGTCTGTAACATATTTAGGGAAAGTTGTTCATCTTTGGGTGTATGTGGGTCAGTGTGGGGATTAGAGGCATGCAGGAATTATATTGGAAGGCAGCAGACGTTATCTGGCCCTGTTTCTCTACCAGCCGGCTCCATGGCCCCAGTCACACTAGGGTCCAGAACCTTCTTTGGCTAATACACAGGACACACGTTTCGACCGCCATGTTTTATGTTCCATTGGACAGCGTAGGCTGTTAGAGCATACTGTTTGAACATTGCTGAAGGGTGACTTTGTTGTTTCTCTCTTCATTTACAAGACCTCATTAATCATTGATTTCAGAAACATGCTAAGTCGCTTTGATGATAGCAGTATGTGTGCGTGTAGATGCTAATACATCCTAAAACTGTGTACTGTACAACTTGACAGTTTTGCTAAATACAAACACATAACCTGCCATTTGAAAAGCCTGTGCAGGGCCTGTTGTAATCTCATTGTTATCTGGTTTGTCACATAAGCAAACACTGATTGCATTTAACAGGTTGGTATTGATTTTTGTTTTTGTCGTTTTTTATTTTATTTTCCGACCCTCAACACAGAATGAAAAATGTATCTATTGAGCATTCAGAAGGTGGCCTTGACAGAGAATGACAGCCAATCAATCTTCCCTCAAGGTTTGAGCTTGTCTTCAATGAGTTATATTAAGCATAGGCTGGCTCCAGGGAAGCCTCTACAGAGGAATGACACAGTAGGGCTTTGGTCCATCCCGACTGAGGCCTTGTATGGAGGCATTCTGATCTTGTTGTGTCAGTTGATGGGCGGAGACTGGCACGGGTAAAACTTACCTTAAGCTGTTCAGGAACGCTGCAAACCCAAATGCAACATGCTGTCACACACACACACACACACACACATCGAAAGGGAAAGGCAATGCTAAACAGCCCAGATAATGTTTACAGTTACACTCGAAATTTGGTGGACATTTTTATGTAATGTTGTTGCAGACTGAGCCCTTCGTTTTCCAGTGAAACGTCGTTGGTTAAAGCGTGACGGTTGAGTGATATGACAGCTGTTAGACATGCCGACATTCCAAGTTTACCCCCGGTGCCGTTGCCCAGGTGACTTGCTCTTGTGATCTGGAAGGCAGGAGTGCCGTAATCCTTGTGGCTGTCAAGAGCTCTCTCTGTCTCACACACGCCGGCATCCTGACTCCCTCCCTTATCTGTCCCACTGACATTTCTGAGAGTTTTCCTGTGTGGTCACAGGTGAGTCACAGTCAGAGTGGGTTTGTTTGGAAAGGGACGTGCGCTACTCCTGGTTTCGTGTAACGCCGACGCTAAGTAAACGTCCAAATAGCAGCGCGATCCAACCGAATCGCTGTGGAAAATGCAAGGCACTCCGACCGCATTTCCGCCTTGTAATTGTTGACTCAGGCCGTATGCACATTTTCATTAGCAGAAACACGTCTGTTCTAAATGTGTAGTGATCTAAATGTAAGTGGGTTTGACTGGACACATTCGTGGGTGGGTAAGCAGGCCGGCCCGGGCGCATTGGGTGGGCAATGTCACCGGAACGACGCTGTCATTTAGAGGCATCCAGATAGATTCAACAGGTGCGTTGATCAGGTTGCTGCACTTGGATTTTGAAGGAGAGATTTGTGTTGAGCTCTTTTCTAATTCAGGCCAACAGAAACAATGGAAGAAAGTGGTTGAGCTTTCAGAGAACGATGAATTGTTCAAGTGATTGTTTGACGCTGGTTGTGCGGTCCATAGCATGAATTAAAACTCTCTTAGGGTTCTTCAATCATAGTTTGACATTGACCAATATTATGCTTATTTGTGCCACTAAAATGGAAAAGCACACGTAACGTTCTTGACATGTTCCGATAGCTGTGTTGTTTTGACTGTATGCTTTACTGTATGCTTTGATGCTTTGTGTGGAATAAGTCTTTCCTTGGAAGGCTTCTATTCTGCCCTAGAAGATACACACATTCCTTTGCCATTGAACAATGGCAGTGCTGGAGCTTTATTTAGCTATTCATGGGAAGCACACTGCACATCTGTCTGTTCAGGTGTCTCTATAAGGAAGAGTTCTTCTTAATTGCTTCCTGAGATCTTGATGATCTTGTTGAGTATATACACTTTACTGATCTCCACGGGGAGATATCACATTTCAGATCGTTCTATTGTTATAGCTAAAAGAGGACATTCCTGATGCTACTTTCTTCTCTCAGTTAGGTGCTTGTTTCTGATACTGGCCCAAATGCACTGAATACCATTCGGGTCTGTTTTGTTTGGGATTTGTTACACCTGTAGCCTATCTGTTGGACTTATTTTTCTGATCTTTAGCTTCCCTAAGATGGTGATTTGTCTACAGCTGGAAACATGGTGAACAAGTTGTAGCCAAGGCCAACTATGTGGTCGGTGGTGTTTCAACATGTTACAGCCGGGCCCCTGTGTCGTGGGCGTGCTGTTTTGTCAACAGCTTATTTTTGCCCTCAGGAGTAGTTTGAAAGCTTTGGAAAGGGTGTTCGACTGTGTGAACTTTGATTGTCAAGTACAACATGGTAAACATTGGCTTTGAGGGTCTCAGATGCTTGTCATCCCAAGGTCATCCGTCATTGTGGACACTGGGTTTATGTACAGTAATCACAGATATTCGGCCCTCAGGATCATCAGCATGAATGTCAGTGAACACCCGATCACTATCTGGTCGCCGCTATCTGATTTTCCTTACAATCACAACTGTATTAGAGCTTTCATCTTCCCACATCACTGACCTTCGCTGACTTCAGAGAGAATACCGAGTCGAAGGCTATCTTGTGTGTCTACTTTTTAAAAATGTTTTCTATGGAGATTGTTTCAAGCAACAAGCATTGTCATATTCATTATGGAGTATAGCAGGGCAGTATTTTATCCCCTTTTTTAGGGATGTACTGTAGACGTTATGCGGTCTGCCCTGCTATTGCAGTTTCCTAGTAATAATGTTCGTGTTGAAGCCACACCTAGGTCATAGATTATTCCGCCCGAGCAAACGGCGAATAATTTAGGGATAAAGGTTAACACCAGGTGAGACTACTTCTTCCTTGTACTTTATATGACTGTGGGAATGTCTCTCTGTTGGTCTAGGTGTCAATCAACTCCCTGTGTAAATCCTGCAAAATATGCCCGAAGGTTTTATCAAACAAGACTCCAGACTTTTAGAACTGGTATCACTGTCGTGTAGTTTAGAATTGTTTAGCCTTAATCTTTTCCCTGTTTCTGTAGCGCACTACTTTTGGGCTGTCATTTGGTATGCAGATGTCCTCTGTCATTATAATCACACAGTGGATGGAATTCTTCCTGGAATGGGCACAAAGGCGGCTGGACAAGAGGGCTCTGCTACTTCTGCAGTCAAAGTAGCCTCAGGAATTGTAGAATTGCTAGGAACCGAATGGGATGTTTTCAGACATTAGTCCTAGCTGGCATTCATGATCTAGCATGAGAAGACACATCTATCACTTGGGCAGTGTTACATGCTAATGCCCAACAGGATACACATTATTCCATCAAGTACTGTGTGTCTACAATTGATCACAGATTCAATGCGAATAGTGTTTATTAAAGCTCCATATTTCAGTGAAAAACTCCTTACATTTGCAGGACATCTTAGTCATTTAGCCAACAATGTTATTTATAGCAGGGTTTCCTTTGTACCTTCACCCAGTGAGAATCAAACTCAACAGGCCGATCCAAATTAAGGGAGTTATCTCTCACAATCAGAGCCAATAATACATTGTCGAAAATATGCTCAACCCAAGGATTCCTGGGACCAATTGGATGTAACCCATCGATTCTGGAGACCAATAAGATGGTTTGCTTGTTTTTGCAAAGGAGGAGTCATCAGGGAGTCTTTCAGATTCCTTGCGAAGAAGAATCTAACGTCTGTGGGTGTGGTGCCGTGTTTGGCTGCAATAAGCAGTTTGGGAAGTTTGGAATAACCACTTGGCATGGGGATGCTTTTTTTCTTGTTCATGTCGCATGTTAGAACACAGTTGACTTATATTGCCCTCACTGCACAAGGAGCTAGCTAGCTATTTAAAAATCTTCTCGGGGTTACTGTTTTGGCTGTTGGCAATGCTTTCACCAGGAGGTATTTTGTGTAACAGCAGCCCCTTATTCTGAAATAAATCACTCAGGTCCTGATGAGTAATGGGCTAACAGCTTGAGGTGGCCTCTATTCATCAGCCCTAATTGTTTTTTGAGAATAATTCCTCCTGGTCTGGACTCTATCATATTAAATCATTGTTATTCTGTCAAGCAGAAAGCACAGGGCTTTCCTTTGCCCACATATTTGAATAGTAATTATTCCCTTGATGTATGTCATACTGGCCCTTTGATTTCAAGTGTTTCTGTACATATCATTGGTTTACTGTGTTATAATGCAAAAGCTACATTGCCTCCAGAGACAGAAGTTGAGACAGAGAAAGAAGTTGACACAAGACGATAGAGTTCATACTCTATTGTTCCCTTATAGTAGCTATCTGACCATCCATAGCTAATGGTTCTTTCTAATGAACTTGAGCTGGTGGGACAGACTGAGGGATACTTACTTGGCTCTGTTAAGTCCCAAATTGCACCCAAGTCCTGACAGTGCTGCTTTAGACCCAAGCTCCAGACAGAATCAGTGTACCATTTAGGGAAAAGAGGAGATTTACTCCTGAATAAGTCTACACTACAGTCTTGGAGTGGATTTGTCTGTGAGTTTTACAGCTTAAACTACAGTACAAGTGAAGTTTAGGCAGCTTTGGGCCTCCGTTATTAAAGGCTTAATGAAATAGGGCTTTTCTCAATGGATATTAACACAGGCATGTTTTGGGGGGGGCTGGGTTTAAACCCCTTTTTAAGGACTTAATGGTAGGAAGGTTTGTAAACACATGCTTGCTAATGACCAGTCTTACAACACATTATAGCCAAATCATAGCGTATTATTTCCGTAACGTCAGGCTGTGTTAATGTGTCAAAATGATTCAGGGCCCAGAATGATCTGCCGTTAGTTGACGTGATGGATGAGGCGTACAGTTGTCACCTGCCCCTGTTGCTTTGTAACCGGCCAAATGTCCCCATGTGCATACTCAGGGTCACAGGTCCGTGGTCACAGGTCCAAACAGGCTGTCATAGTCGGGTAGGAATGATCTAGATCATTCTAGGTCAACTTTAGTTAAAACCCTAATCTAATCACCTCTATCTGATTTGACTAATTAGGTAATAATCAGGAACTTTATTAGCTTAATCAGGTGCCATGTTGCTGTGCTGTACGTTTGCAGATAATGTTGAGATCCCCAGGAGTTCTGGCCTCGACTAATCTAGAGGACCACTGCAATGCATTCGAAAACCTTGTTAACATAACAAACATAGTGTGGCAATGAATCAGAGGAACTGAGTCATTGTACTGAAGGTCTGAAGTTTTGTGATGCCTTAAGGGAGATAGACAGGGAGGCACTGTTTTTGATGTTGTAAAATATTTCTCACTGAAGAATGCAAACACTTAACCTATTTTGGAAACAGTTTCCTAACCATTTTTTGAATGATTAGCAAAATGATTCTTTGCCTTTATAATCAATAATTCATCTATTTAGTAGGGGTGTTTTGGTGTGAAATCCACGGTTTGATGCATACTGAAAATGTTAAGTCCTGGTTCGGTACGATTATGGTATCATGGAAAAGACATGCCAAACATAACATTTCTTTAAATTTCTTATGAAGGTGTAAACTTTGCTTGTTGTCACTGTAGTTAAAGCTGCACTAGGTAGTATTTCCTTCTGGTAAAAACTACTACAGCATTTTGCAATTACTCATCGGTCTGATAGCGGTTCCGCACTAATGTCCGTTTGCGAATGACTTTACGAATAATAATATGAAATAGAATTACCGGTTCCAAAAAAAGATCTAACTCAAGTGTTCAATTTTATTGTTAGCCTAGATAATGTTAGCTTAGGATTCCTGATTAATAGCTATAGGGAGATATCATTCCTTTTGCTTTATTGCAGTTTTCGTAGTGTATGCTGTAGTAGACAGGAGAAATTGGCTGTTTGCCATCCTGGTCTCTAGCTGCCATTATAGTGTAATACAAGCAAACGCTGCTCCCATATTTAGGTAAAATGCACGTTCACAAAATAAACAAAGCTGGAAAGCACACCTCACAAAAGGTGATTGGCTGGAACGGGATTGCTGGAACAGAATTGTCTGGAAATTAGCAACAGGCTCCAAAAATCATGAATTGCTATTTCATTGGCAGTGAGTTGTCTGTTGCTAAACAACTTTTTGAGAGCCCCATCAACATACAACATGTTTATAGGGGACTTGATTTTTTTTACTCAACAAATCCTACCTCGTGCAGCTTTTACTGGAGTGCTGTAATTTTCCCAAATGTGAGACCTGAAGGATCCGGATGGGTCCTCAAGGTCTGGCTTGTCATTTTGTGTTCACCATCTTTATTCACGTGTCTTCGTTACATGTTCTAGGCTACTTCAATGGCTAAGTTACGGCCCCGAGAGCCGTCTCTGGGGTGAGACTGAGTTTAGAATGTTTGTTTCTCATACACAAGAAGTAGCGTGTTTGATTAAAACTAGACTATATGCATTCGCCTACTGAACAAAAGTCCTGTACCGAAAGGTACGTTACGAATACGTGTTCCGTTGCACCCCTACAATTTAGAGACTTTGGTACCATCTCCATTTCAGACTCCACTAAACAACAACTGCTTCCTGCTTTCGATCACCTCTTGCCTTGGCATAGGTCCTTTTCCCTGGAGTGAGAATCCAATTATATGTTTACTGGTTTCACAAAAATCTAACTCCCATCGCAATCCAGTGTGGGATTGTGGGAGTTCCCTGGGTGTGCCACTTTCTAGGGTTCGAGGGTTATCCAAGTCACACTATGGAGCGGGCTGGGAGGGGATTAGACATCCCTTCTTCCGCCTACCATGACTGTGTATTCCCTTGGTATAGTACTGAGACCCAAGCGAGAATGCGTTTCGTAGGTACTGCGTAGTGATTTGACGATTCTTTGTTGATGCCACAACCCTGTTCCTCTATTCTTTGACAACAGCTTCACAGCCGTGGGATGAATATGTGTAGTAGTTACTTCTGAACGGTTCTTCCCATGGAATCCTCTCAATAACAGAATAAATCATGATGCCAGCGTGTCTGACATTGAAAATGTCAGACACTTTCAATTTCTGTCACGACGGAACACGTTCGGTTGGAACCGTTCACTTTACTGACTGGTTGATAGATTATGTTGTGGGCCTAGGACGTTTATCAGGAAAATGATTTCCATACTAAGTACTGTTTTAAGACATCTACATACTGATTGTGACACATGATTTCTTTGCTTCTGTAGGTTAAATTGGGTCATGTAGTGAAGTTTATGCTGATAACAGGCTGCCGAGAGACTGACTGATGCAGATTTGACGCAACGTGTTTGGTGCTTTCTGACATTACTGGGTCCTAATCGCAGGGTTTGTGAAGATTTGTCCCGTCTTATGTCTGGGATGCATCAAATGAGCCTGTACAGGGAGAATGTTTTGTTAATGGACTGTATCCGTCTCACTGAATACACTGATCTCCAGTAGACCAATGAGTGTTATCCCACTATCATAGCTTTTCAGTGATTGCAAAGGGAAGATAGGAAGCTGACCCCACTGGCTTTCCCTAGATTTAAAACACAAGGGGACATAACTCATTAGGTGAGAGAAACCATTTCTGGTCCTGGTATTTGTCCTCTAACTACACACCTGAGTCACACACATCTTCTTTCTTCAATTTCTTGTCTCGATGTGCTTAATAAATTGTGTTCATTTTACCTAAGTTCTAGCCTATTTTTTATCTGGAACCTTCATTGTAATGCTATGTTTTACATGTGCAGTACATTTAAACCAATTCTATAATAGTAGCTATACCATACCCCTTGTGTATTCTTTCTTGTTTATCCCTTACATAGAAAAGTTCACAAGAACCCATGCTTCAGAATGAAGCTGACATGTATTTATCTCTTGCTCTCAGCAGGCTGTTATTTCCAGGAGCATGGAAAGTATGGCATTGAAAGCCTGCAGAAGTCCTGGTATAATTTTGCTGTAGGGTTTTGTCCTAACCCTCAAATAACATTCCCATTTGCCATGTCAATTACTGGTGTTCATATTTTGCTGTGCGTTGACACTTTGGCAGACTTTCGAAAGGTGGTGTCTCTTGTCCTGGTAAGATTGCGTTACAGCTCAGCGCCGGGGAAGGTTAACTTCTTTCGGACACTTCCAAGGGGTGGGTGTGTGTGTGTGTGTGTGTGTGTGTGTGTGTGTCGACTCACTGAGAGCAGATGTGAGGGGTACAGTGCAGTGAAAAAACATGGTTATTTATTAACATCTTACTGGGTGTAACTGCAGAAATGGTGTGATTATGTTTTTCACAATTTTTGTGTGTGATCGTGTGCGTGCCTGAGCACACATGCGCGGTTTCCCTGTTCACACATGACCTGTGTTGAATTTGTAGTCCATGTCAACATGTCCCGTAACCTGGGTGTTCTGCAGTGAGCCGAGAAGTGTTATGAAGTGTTTAGAATGGGAGCACATTTTGTTATTCTACCATCATTTGACTTCTGAAGTGCGAGTTCAGCCAGTTTTGTGTTGTAACCTTCCAAATCCACATGAGTAAATCCCAGATAGTCCTAAACCCAACTCTGCCTTTAGAAGAACCGCCTCGGTGTCTCTGAGGTGTTTCATTTTTGGTGTCGTCAAGACCCCGAAACACATTATTAAACAAAGTCTTGATCCCCCCAGTCCATGAAAACTGTTACTTCCCCAACAAGCACTGGTGAAACATAGAGTGCGGTCCTTAACTATGAACAATTCGCTTCACCGCTGTCTCTTATTACGCAGGTGTCCAAATACTTTAAATCGGGGGACTTTTTACAAAATGTGCAGTTTTTTCAAAATGGTTCATATGATTTGGAAGGAAAAACACTTAATGCCAACACTTAAAGCCGTATCTTAAAGGTATTGTCATTGTATCATTTCAAATCTAAACTGCTGGAATACAGAGCCAAAACAACCAAATGTACTGTCCAAACACTTGAATTGCACTGTACGCTAGGCTACCTCATGCTAAGGATGTAGCCAATTGCTAAACCATATATTTTTTAAATAATTCAGGTCTAGCAATTGACAGATATAAGTCAACATTCAGCTCACACATTTTCTTTCGCAGTGGGACAAACTATACAGTGCCCCAGGGTGTGGTGTGCTGGCCTCAAACTGTGACCTAGCCCTTCTCTTCTGGGTATCAGCCATGTCTTAACACCCAGACGTTGACAATTGTCAAAACCCTACCCTGTGGCTGCCGGGATGAGGTCCATCAGGTTGGAGGAGCACTGTTAGCAGTGCCAACCTGAGTCAGGCCCACACACACGGGCTGGAGAGGCTTTGGAAGGAGCCCTGGGACACAGCTGTGAATTTGTAGCCTGTGTGGGCGCTTCTTCGTTTGGCCATATTGACAGGATGGCATGGTGCCCCGACCCCATGGTTGTGGTGCTAAATGGAGGCTAGTCAAATACTTCCAAATCACCGTAGTTGTTAGGCCTAGTTCTGGACTATTTTAAATATGCCAAAATGGTTTGAATGGGCTACTGGTCTGCGAACCTCCCCCACGCGCCTGTTGAGGATGTGTGTCGTTGCTCTCCCTTTTCCACTCCTCTTTCTCCCGTTTATCTTTTCCTTCTGTAGTTCAGCTCTTCAGTCTCCTCTAGATGCAGCCAAAAATCACAAGAGAATCGAGAAGAATAGGTGAGACTTTCAGCCCAGTCTTTTTCTCCCACTGCCTCCCACAGTCATTACACACTGGTGGTCCTGAAGGGAGATTGATGATGGGTGTCTTCCATCACACACTGACTTTAATGGGGCCACCAGCCACCATAGAGGGGCCAGTGGCTGGATGGCACCATGACAGATACTAGTTGATCTTTTTTGTCTGGGCCTGACTGGCGTTGCCTAGGCTGGCATTAGATTGTGGTGAATTTGGTTTTGTCGGAAACCGGGGCTTTCTAAATGGCATCCTATTCCCTATTTAGTGTACTTCCTCTTATCGTGGTGTCCTACGAC
Source organism: Esox niger (assembly GCA_016801105.1). Taxonomy (NCBI): domain Eukaryota; kingdom Metazoa; phylum Chordata; class Actinopteri; order Esociformes; family Esocidae; genus Esox; species Esox niger. The sequence goes on from JACXGJ010008942.1 coordinate 13,641, forward strand.
CCATGTGAAAAGTAACTGACAACATAGGGAAAAGGGTGCCATTTGGGCAGCCAACTCTGCGATTCTGCAATTGTCACAAAGTTTCCCAGGGGTTGAGGCAGGGTTGTATGTTCCAATTGGACTAGTATTTGCTTATAAGGAGCATGCCCTTCAGCAATGGGAGTGAGAACTAGTGAAATACAAGTGAGGAAAAGACCCAACACCAGATTATTTTCTGACATTTGATGCAATTCATAATAGAAATGTCCATGGGCACTAGCAAGCAAAAAACACTTAATTTCTGACTGCTATGTTAAACAGTACACTACCAGATTGTAATGGGAATCTTGCAAAGCTTCCTCCTTGCAACTACAACGCATTGTTGGTACTTGGTATGTGGAGCTATTACTGATGAAAATGATATTGTTCATTTTGTCATTGTTTTGCAGCAGACTATCTCTTTAAGAATATGCCTATGTCCACCGCAAGTTGTAGTGAAGTAGATTTATAGAATTACAGAGTAGTCTTGCAGCAACCCCATTTTGTTTTGTCAGTTCACAGTATAGTGGTCATTGCTGCTATACTAGTTCTTGACACTAAGATCTTAATACTAACCCTTTGTGTTTGTAAATAGGATTTCTTTGTTTCTGGGCAAAATATTTCCTTAGATGAAAATCTGTCTTTTAAAATACATATTACTGAGTTTGTTAGGGAACGTGCAATAACATTTTTGTTTTGTAGAATATTAAATGTCGAAGGAATGAAATTTTGCTAGCTGCGAGTTGGTACAATAAATCATGGTGTTGTATGTGCTTTTTTCAATCCTCTGGATCCAGTCTTTCATGCAGCCTTGTGTCTTATTACTGTTGCAAACTTTCACACACATCATTGTCTGCTGTATAGTTTGGTTGGCATGGTCTCCATGACTTCCAGAAGGGCATTGGTTGATATTTGTATTTAAGGTTGTCCTGGAGAAGAATGAAGTGAAATAACTGCAGTTTTCAGATGTGCTCACGGCACTGGCCAGTCCTACTGATACAGCTGGTTTATTCAGAGGTTGATAAAACTGCTTTTGACTTCTGTTCCCCCATTCATGGAATATTTTGCCGTGTGACCTTCATTGAAAAATGCTAGTGCATCCAAGTTCAATTGTCTCATAAAGTACTGTTGTACAGCCGTATTTGTTTATTGCTGTAAAACAGTGTTTAACAATAGAAGACCCAGGCCTCAGTTTGATTCCCCTGAAGGGGTCGAAATATATGCAAAACCTTCACTTGTCCCTGACTGATGAGGAAAAAATTGGGAAGAGAGAGAAAGGAGGTAATTAGACGGCTGGGACCATGGTCCGAGAGGCATGTGTGCTTCAACGTTTACCCTGTGGAAGGATCAACAACTGTATGTTAGTTGTAGTTGATGTTATGGTCTGTGCGTGCGTGGATTAAAGGTTTCAGTGTGGTTCGCGGATCCTCACTTGATTGGTGTGTGCATGTATTATGACAACATTATGTTGGTAATGGTGTCGTTTCAGTCTTTTTTTCTCTGGGTGTCTGTGTACTCTACATTTATCCTTGAGGCAACCCGTCCAGTACCTGAGTTCTGAGGCAACTCCTTTCCATGTATTGTAATGCTGTTCATATGAACACTTAGCCCCCTGTTAGAGCCCGTTAGAGCCTTGTCCACCTGGTAGTTTCTAAGGCGAGGCAGGTGCCCTAACCGACTGCACACCTTTACAAGCCGTGTGCCTGATGTGCGTGGTTTTACGCTGAGGATGGTGTGTCGCTGTGTGGGAGGCTGCGGGAGACGCTCGCCTGGTAGGAGGCTGCCCATTGGATCACTACACGAAACAGTCCTTTGCCAACAAACTCCTAAAATGCCTGGCCTCGTCACAGCTCCCACAGCCTTAACTATTGGTACAGTAGTTCTGGTATTTGGGAGTCGCCGGCTGACAATGTGTGGCCTTCAGACTGCAAGCCTGTCTAAAACCAAGGCGAAGGAACTTGTGAGCTGCTGCTTTGTGTCAGTAGTCATGGTCAGCCCGGCGCTATGGAGTCGGTGTGCTTCCCTCACCGAACTGTCTAGATATCCATGACCTTTACGTTGTTTGAATTGTTTTGGTTGTGATGTCATTTATGTATTCAAACAAAGGATTTGAAGTGTGTGTTTCTGTAGAGAATACTGCTGGTCCCGCTGTCATTGGGCCTGTAATTCAGAAGCCAATGCACAGTCTCCAGATTAGACCGAACTTTGTGCAGCCTCTGGCTTGTTCTTTTGCTGTTTTTTTTTCTCTGACCATATTTTATTCACTCCCTCTATCTCCTCCGGCCTTGTGTACACACACACACACACACACACACACACACACACACACACACACACACACTATTCGTGCCTTTGCATAAACATGTAAGAGGAGCTGTTGAAACAGGGACTGCTCTTAAGTTCTTGGCTTATGTCCAAAGGTGTTGTTTGTTTCAATGTCATTCTTTGGTTTGCATGCATGTATGCATTTGTGTGGGCATTGACTCTGTATAGCCCAGTAGAAGATCTAACAAACTGATTTTGTCTTTCTCCAGATGTCGTTCAGACCTGCATTTTCAATGCATGTATTGGACCCTGTCTGACTTGGCTTTATTATATTATTTATTATTACCCGGAGCACTCTCATTATACTTGGCAGGTGTGATTTATATAAAAATCTATCATTTCAAATTGAAATCAGTCATGTCAGAAAATTAAAGAGCTTAACAGAAGTGGGACTTCTAGAACAATAGTGTGTTAGGACTACTGGTCCTGTTGCTTGTATGGTTCTTCCATTAAAGAACCCTGCCAGGTTCTGGTTGGAAAGACCAGACAGCTTAACGTATTGTAGGGACCTATAAAAGCTGCATTGTGGAAAGCGGAGCCCGTCACAGAATCCAGACATGGAAACAAAATTCAATATGCAAAAATAGGGTTATTTGTATCTTTGTGAGGAAAGTTTACTTTCAAAAGAAAGTTTCCCTGATTATTTGTATAAATTCTGTGGGTAGTACACAGGAGCTATGAGAATGCTGCTAAACAACATTACTCTTGCGCGTTTGAATTAAAGGGTAAATACACTTTCATATAGACATACAGCTCTGTAAAAATGTAAGAGACCACTGCACCCTTTTCCTTCCTTTCCAAAAAAGTTGAAAAGGAAAGTTTTGAGTGAGGAACAAAAGCGTTCAATTTGCAGTGGTCTCTTAATTTTAACCATTCTTTTCCCCGCTCAAAACCTTCCTTTTTGGCTTTTTTGGAAAGGAAAGAAAAATGTGCAGTGGTCTCCTCATTTTTACCAGCGCTGTATATTACATTGGTTGATGTGGTAAGAATTGTTGTGGACTTAGAACAACCACTGGGTTTTTTATATTAGAAACATTGATTTTAAAGCAATGATCTGAAAACTTCTTAATAATGGTGATCTGGGGAAAACCTGAAACTGATTTTTATAGGTCCTACTTGTTGCACCTGAGTGGCATGATGCAAATAATTGTCTCCACACAGGTCGTAGCTTCTGACGTTTGTTTGGTCCAGAGGTTCGTTTGGTCCGTGCCTTGCTATTGGACAGGCCTTTTCACGGTGGCTTTCTTTTTCCAGCCTATCCACATAAGAGGTGGACGGACAGACAGACAGATGGACAGGTGACAGACAGACAAACAGGAAGACAGGTTTTTCTGGTGGGTAATAAGCAGGTTCCATAATAAGATGGTGCTGGAAGTTAGACTATGTCTTCCATCACGTTTGCTCAACAGTCAGTTCACTGTGATTCATTCTTCCTTTTCTCCCTGTGTTTTTTGGGCATGATGACAAGTCATGTTGCCAAGCACCTGTCACAGACCTTTCAAGTGCACAGAAGCCCTGTGGCAGTTCACGTTTTATCCTAACGCCAGAGCTCCGAAATGGAGGTGGACGACCATAGAGCCAGGGGAATACGTTCCTCTGCAGAATTCAAGATGGCTCTTCTCTCTCCTCTGTCTCGGTCGTGCTGTTTCTGTCTCTCTGCCACTTTCTTTCACCTCACTGACTTGTCTTCTTCAAACATGGTTTTCCACTAATATTCACTGTTTTCTGCTTGGTTCCCCCTTGAAGTGTACTTCCAATAAGAGGTACACGTCCTGTACAGGAGGAGTTATTGAGTACTTCCTTGAGTCTGAAGCTCTAAGCATTATTAGTCTTTAGGGAAATTACCGGACTCAAATAATGCTAAGTATACCAGCTCGTGCTGGATGGCTGCAACTGCAAACAGTCTTGGGAGAGTCAAAGATTATAAGATGTGTCCTCTCTGCCCCTCCCATCCAAACTGCTTCTCTCAATCTGCCCTATTACTGGCCCTGGTCAACCGTTCACTATGTGAACAGGGTGTCTGTTTATATTGTGTACCAGTAACTATTATTTTGTAGTGCCGATCACTATTCATTCACTGTTACCTTGTACTGCACAATGAATCATGCTGTGAATAGGCTAAAGTTGTCGTCGTGTACTTCATTTTGAGCTTTGGGTTGTGGGAGAACTGCTAAGGTTACAACACATCCCTCTGAGAGCGGTTCAATGAGCAGGATGTGGGGAAGTTCTCATGTTACGAGGAGCTTGGTCAGCTTTTTTTTTCAGGTAATAAAAACAACAGGTTCAACTGGATTAAGGTAGGCCCTATGTCTGAATGAATACACAAAGACACATGCCAGCTTACACACACACACACACACACACACACACACACACACACACCACTAAAGACTCATCACCATGTTTATTCCATGAAGTTACATTTGCTGAAGTATGATATCATGGCTTTCTTTCCCATCCTGCTTTCCCGACATTCAGTTTTTCTTAACAGGTAAAGCATATCATATGAGCACAGGGCTTAGATTAAAGCGGCCGAGGCATAAACACACCTTACAATAAACTTGGTAACAGTCCCAGTTAAGGAAATGGAAACAGATGCTTTGAGCATCTGGGCTTTTCTTTTTCACACTCATCCTGTTTTAGTACGTCAAAACGATTTTATTCCACTTTTGTGTTATGATTCTGTTATTTTAGGGTTACCGCTCAACTCACTTTCTCTTGTCTTTCTGTAGTTCTTTCATCTTCTTTAGATATCTTAACATGGTGCTGAAAGGATGCTGGTCTGCTGATGTACAATATCTACAGAATCTCATCAACTGCCATGTTTACTTGTAGCATCATAATCAAAATATTGAATTCAAGGTTCATCCACACCTACAAATGCAACCAAGTACCATTGTATAAATAGGGTTAGGTTATGCAATAGTTGTATATTATATAAATGTACATTCCAGCTCTTGACAGGATGCACTTTTTGTCAGCATTTAATTTTTTGTACTACAACGTAACAGGAGAAGTCTGATGTCTCTGTGAGGGATACTGGGCCCCTCTTTGTGAGATTGCCTGTGTTGTTATGTGGTCGATTTATTATCAAAATACTTGTTAGGACGGTGTCTGATAGCATCAATGCTGGTTAAGCTGATACTGTATGTTGGCGCCAACATTGGAAAGGTATGCTACCAAAATTACTCATGGTCTGACCTAAGTTTTCAAGGGTTCTCAGTAAATTCTTTTGATGGTTAAGGTTAGGTATTCTTTCTGACTGGTTAGGTTAGGGGTTAAAGTTGTGGGATAAGAAATATGAGGAATGTCCATGATTCTCAGAGGCATAGAAGGGGCGGCATGGCCGCCGGACGCACCGACAGATCAGTGCTGTGTGGTCAGTTTTTTTTGTCTGTGAGTGGGCAGACAGACATACTGGTCTGGCACCAAATATCTTCAGTCGCAATCATTGGAAAAAAATACATTTTATGAAATTGAATGTTAACATCATTTATTGATTTTATTTTTGTCCTGTCTGTTTTCTTCCCATCCATGATTCCACTTCCCTAATGATCTTATTACCCAGCCAACAACCCTGATTGAGTTTGCTAGCACCCAAAGTACCACAAGGAGTCGCTACCGGGTGATGAGTCAAAGCGACCCTGTCCAGCATCCATTTGAACAACCCCCAAAGTATTGAGACAATTTGCACCACCCTATGAGACCCTCAAAAACTGTTGTTATGCTGTGGTCAGGATACAAAATCCATGTATTTAGTTTGAATTTGTCTGTCAGCTCCCGTTATTGCCATACTGACTTATTCAACCAAAACATCTTCCCTGGGCAACAGAAGGTATCGTAGACCACTCTCTAATAACCAGTTATCCCTGGAGATGAGCAATCAGCCTATGAAGATTGGTCAAGGGATGTAGACAACACTGAATCATTCTGAAATGATAAAACACCCACCATGACTGTAAATCTGGTAGGTTACAAGTAGACATAGAAGTGCTGTAGAAAAGCACATACAGGCATACTATAATTAATGTATTTAGCCCAACAAGCAGACTTCCTAATAACCTGTGTGGCTGTATAAAGGCTAGAATAACCTGTGGAACCATTTGGGAGCAGCTAGCGTTTGACAGGCAGGCAGCGGGTCAAGGGGGTTCTCCTAGTCTAGTTGAGTCTGAGAGTCGGGCAGGGGTTCTCCTAGTTGGGTCTGAGAGTCAGGCAGGGGTTCTTCTAGTTGAGTCTGAGAGTCAGGCAGGGGGTTCTTCTAGTTGGGTCTGAGAGTCGGGCAGGGGTTCTTCTAGTTGGGTCTGAGAGTCGGGCAGGGGTTCTTCTAATTGGGTCTGAGAGTCGGGCAGGGGGTTCTTCTAGTTGGGTCTGAGAGTCGGGCAGGGGGTTCTCCTAGTTGGGTCTGAAAGTCGGGGAGGGGGTTCTTCTAGTTGAGACTGAGAGTCAGGCAGGGGTTCTTCTAGTTGGGTCTGAAAGTCGGGCAGGGGGTTCTTCTAGTTGAGACTGAGAGTCAGGCAGGGGTTCTTCTAGTTGGGTCTGAGAGTCAGGCAGGGGGTTCTTCTAGTTGAGTCTGAGAGTCAGGCAGGGGGTTCTTCTAGTTGGGGTCTGAGAGTCGGGCAGCGGGTTCTCCTAGTTGGGTCTGAGAGTCGGGCTGGGGTTCTCCTAGTTGGGTCTGAGAGTCAGGCAGGGGTTCTCCTAGTTGGGTCTGAGAGTCAGGCAGGGGGTTCTCCTAGTCTAGTTGCAATATTTAAGTGTTAAGTTTTTTTTTCTGGATGATTGGAACCTGTTAGTGATAACTTTGTTTTTACATTTTGTTAAAAAATAACAAAACACAATTTCTTTGGGCAATTTTAAGAATGTAACTGTTGTTTCATTGCTCACACCCCATATCGAATGACAATGTCAGTAATGTCCAGTCTTATAAGTCATGTCTACTGGATGGTTCCACTCACCATTCAAGTCTGACATTTGGACCTGTGTTTTTTTTTTCTGAAAAATTCAACAACATTTCTAGTTCTATTGTTTCAATGGCCATATGATGCAAGTTGTTGAATAGTTTTTTTGGCTGAGTATGTATTTTTTCAGATGGTGTATGGAACACCTACTGTAAGTTGAAGAAAATCCTTAGTTTCTGATTTTTAAATCGGTATTCGTTTCATTAACTTTCCTAGTAAAGCTGTCAGCACAAATCCTACAGTTTTTTGGAGAAATGTATACATTTTGCAAATGTGCTGGCATGTCATTTAACCTTTTTCTCAGGGTACTTGTCACCACAGCTAAATCCAGATTTTGCCGGATGCCAAAGCCCAGACTTACTTTGCTGTGTCAATAAATTATGTCGCTGAATGGATAAGGAGTGTGTGTGTGATGAATCACATGTAGTGCATTATTATTTAACCGTTTTGGAACTAATGTAAGCTGCAAGTCTTACTTTGTTTCACTTTTCTTTTAGCTCTTAATTTAAACAATCTGCTGTATGCCCTCATTCCCGTTCATTTGTGGTGTCTCAGCCCTGGATGTGGGCGGTTCTTAGATAGTTAATGATTCAGTCGGCGTCACGCTGATGTTGCTTTTGGCTTGTTAAGAGTTACCATATGGCTTGATATGCTTATGAAATAATAAACCAATGTGTTTAGAATTGTGCTGACTCGCGTCTGTAAGAGGTTGGGATTTATATCTGGCCATGAATGTGTCTCAACTTGTCTTGAGGGGTTAGCATGTAACAACCTCTAATAAGCATGCTAGTATATTGGCGTCTGATTTGCTATGTAGCACTACTACACCGTATAATATAAAATTACATACTAAACTACTTTGACTTTTCAGCTGTTGTCCTCAGTCATTATCTTGTTTGCAAGGTTTAGAAGCATCTGTTCTCTTGATTTTAATATGGAAAGTGTATGTTGACGAGGCTCATCAGACAATACTACTAATAAGGTACAAAGACAACATCCCAAATGTTGAAAATAAGAAATGTTATTGTTTTTGGAAAAATACATAACCATTTTGAATTTGATGTCAGCAACACGTTTCAATAAAAGTTGGGCCTTCACATATTTTCAAGTCACCCATGCCATGTGCGCTAATGCACACCCATACCATCACGTGTGCTGGCTTTTCAACTGCGCCCTAATAAGAAGCTGAATAGTCCCTCTCCTTTTCAGCCTGGAAGATGCGATGTCCATGATTCTCTAAAAAAAATTCACATTTTCATATGTCAGACCAAAGGACAGTTTTCTACTTTGCGTTAGTCAATCTTAAATGAACTTATTAACGCAGTGCCACCTGAGTGCCCGAAAATATAGTTTTTTGGCCTTGTCCCTTGTGTACAGAGATTTCTCTGGATTCTCTGAATCTTTTAATGATTTTATATACCCTAATGTATAATTGTACTGACCTTTTGCCAATTAACTAAATTAGTTGTGAGTTGTTCTAACAGTTTTTTTTTTATTATTTGACACAACATTTCGTTCTAACAGTATTTTGTTGCCCCTGTCCCAGCTTTTTTGAAACGCTGGCATCACATTTAAAATAGGCATATATTTTTCAGGAAACAACAACATTTCTGTTTCAACATTTGATATGTGAACTTTGTACTATTTTCTGTTGAACATGAGGTTAAATTATTTGCACATTATTGCATTCTGGTTTTCTGTACGTTTTACACAGAGTCCCACATTTTTGGGAAACAGGGTTGTATAAACTGTTTACAATATTGCTTAGTATCAAAACAATCCTGGTCTTCTGCCAATAATATGAATACAATGATACAATGCTTTCATGTCCTGCTTCTCTGGAATAAGAAATTAACAATGTGTGGATTAGTCAATGGTATTGTGGTCAACTGACTCCTTTTTCATATGATATCCAAATGTCTGTCTCTCTCCCCATCTCTCCCTGTCTCTCTCTCTCCATCTCATGCTGTTTCTCTCCTACTGTCTCTGTCTCTGTATCTTGTGCATATGCACGCACGCACGCACGCACACACACACACACACACACACACACACACCCACTCACTCTCAAACACACTTTCTGTCTTTCTTGCTATTCCAAGCCCACGGTTGAGAAGACTGGCGCCTCAGTTTAGGGGGTTGGAATACCTCCGACGATTTTCAGGCTGAAGTATTCAACTGGTAGCTAATGCATTTTGTTGCAGCCATGTGTGCTTGTCATTGCTAAATCATGCTATGCTGCCTTCATCCTTTGAGGTCTGTGTAGTTTGTCTTGCTACTCTACATAGGAGTTGTGTGTCAAGTGTATGAAGCTCCCTGCTGTTTTCCCTTCCCTAATAATAACTATGGGTTTAAAATTAGGTGATTCTGGCTCACTTCCGACACGGCTCCACTCCACTAAACAAGCTAATGCTCCGAGCCAATGCAAATAAACAAGACGTCGCTATGTGTACCTAGCGTCAAGATTCAAGTTGTAGTTAGGATAACTTCTGCAGCTACAAGCTGTCTAGGCCGGCTATGTAATGTAGTAGCCTCGGGATGCTTGCCTTGGCTTGGCTGCTTTGGCCACAGGCTATTCAGGACCATTTGCTATGTAAACATAGCCTCATGGAGCTTTCTCAGTACACTGGGATATCTCTGGGTCACTGAATAAATGAAAACGTCCAACCATGAATGACGGTCAGATGCAGATAATGTTCCCACTCACAGAACCATGGGTATGAGTACTCACACACTCTGAGGTTGATGACAACTTCCTCAGATATAGCATGTACACACAATTGTTCATCTATAATTCTAACCCTAACCTTGATGTCAATATCCTAATGTCTATGCATGAACCTAACCTCCAATGCGTAACCTTATTTCTTCATTCCTAAATCCAATCACAGAGCTAACGCTAACTCCAAATGTAGGTTTTACCCTAAAATAGCCTTTTTTCTTGTGAGGACCTGGCCACCACATGCATAGTAAACATATAGTAAATATATAGTAAATCCAGGATCACACACACATACATTGTGAGCTAGGAGTACACTGTGTAAGCTGCCCTTGACTGGCCTGGCCTGCTGCTTGTTTAAGAAGGTGGTTTATGGTCTATCACAGCTGGACCCTCTTCTCATCACATTCCTTCACGCTGGGTACACAGCTAGTACTCCATCCACACCCGACCCACATTTACTAATGCAGATGTAAGCACACGTGTAGTCACGCGGTGGATGTCTTTCTATAAGTAGAGTTTTGTGTTTTCTTTCACGATTACTGCAACTTGCACGTACATCCCTGGCAGAGCTTATCTCTGCCCAACAGGAAGTGACTTTAATTATGTATCGTTATGGATCTGTTAGACGGGATGCCGATGTGTTGTTAATGTGCTACTGAGCCCTTCATCCCGGCATCCTCTTCCCGTGCGGGGGGGCGCTATGATTCCTGCCTCTGTGTGGTAAAGCCTGAGACCAGATGGTTAGCTCGATATGTGTGTGTCTGTCCTGCTTCGTGGGGATGTACCGAGTTGTAGTTGTGAAGACACACAACTTGGAATTACTGGATGTACTAATCCCCTAAATACAAAGTGGGGATGCTAGTATGTAACTATGGGAAGTGCGTGTGCGTGCGCGTGCGTGCGCGTGCGTGCGTGCGCGTGCGTGCGTGTGCGTGTATTCCGTTCTGCATCTCTGAGCATATGTGTGTGGCTTTAGCAGGGGGATATTGACTATGGCTCTATCCTCTCTGAGTACCAGTGACTTGGTAAAGCCGCAGTACTTTGTGTCTTGGCACTGTGCTAATAGGCCTTTGGTTTGGAGAGGCTTCATGTAAATTGCCTGTAGGATTTGGAGTGGCACGTCATGCGCTGGGCCGTATTAACACAGGAGACGTTTCCCAAATGGCACCCTATTTCCTATCGGTCCAGGTCAAATGTAGTGTGCATTGAGGGAGATATGAGGCCATTTGGACCCATATGATGGTGATCCTCACTGATCATGTCAGACTAGAGCCCGGCTGGCCCATAACACAGGGCTGGAGAGATTTAGAGGAAACCTCAGAGTTATGGCTGACCTCACTGACTCTTAAGTTTCCCCCCCTTTCCAAACCCCTCCATTTTTCTCAATCACTCCCTCTCCCCTTGCGTCAATCCCTCCCTCCCTCCTTCCTTTCTACCTCTCCCTCTTCAACTTTCTTGGGTTCAGCAAGGCTAATTTCAATTTCCTCTCCAGAAAACCTCCTGAAACTCTCCCGGACACGATGCAGGGATCTTGTGTGACTGGTCCTAATAAGGTCAGGAGATTTGCTGGGTGTTCTGCGTCCTACTAACATTCCACCAAATCCCAATAGAATCAAGCGCGCATTTGCCCCCCTATATTCTGTCCTCCCATGTCGAGGCATATTTTGTTCATTAGGACTTCCACTGGGCTTCACTATGGCCTGTTTCATATGAATCCTTTCTGAAACAAATCCTCTCATTGCATTTTCACCTGGCGTGCGTGTACGCATGCTCGTGCGCGTGCCTGTCTGTGTGCCTGTCTGTGTGCCTGTCTGTGTGTCTGTCTGTGTGTCTGTCTGTCTGTGTGTCTATCTGTCTGTGTGTGTCTGTGTGTGTCTGTGTGTGTCTGTCTGTCTGTGTGTGTCTGTGTGTGTCTGTGTGTGTCTGTGTGTGT